>LBNU01020585.1:33582-57118 GCA_014162995.1 Artemisia annua | reverse complement strand
TGTAAGGTATATGTGGGAGTTAACGGAGAAAGCTAACGATCGTTAATGATAGGGATTTATGGTGTTACCAAACTTCATTATAAGGACTCATGACGCAAAAATGAAAACCAAGGGACTTGCGGTGTTATTTTGGGCAAACCATAGGGACGAACGGTGTAATTTACTCTAAGTTATAAGTCAGCTATATAAGCCGAAACAATTACCCCTAAATTCATTTTCAGCCGAGTACAATTTTCTCGACTTATTTTGAGATTTTTATATGTTTTAAAATAAGCCGAAAAAATGAATTTCGAAATCTGTGTGTCTAACTATGTGATTGGTTGATTTGAAAAAATGATTGGTAAGAATTTGAAGTCGGAAAATGCATAATTACACTTGTGAAATGATTTATTTTAGACATATATATAAGCATGTATTTTATGTGTATATAGCACTACTCATAAGAAAAATATATTACGTAGTTGGAACTTGAGAGTTTTTATCTAACATCATTAGTTTATATGATTATCAAAACAAAAATATTAAATACAACGAAATGAAAACTATTGGTAAAGTAAACCACAATGTCTTGGTGTCACAGTATATGGATGGATTCGTTCATCATGCTAGTTTTTGTTAAAGGAAACTCGGTTTTTCCTAAATGCTTCAAGTCTAAAAAACTTGTGTTTATAATCCTTACATTACAATTTAAAAAAAGTTGTGCACCCCGTCACGTCTTGACCACAAAACCATATTATAAAAAGTAAAAACGATATAGACATCAAACACTTTAATTTACCCTCAGAACATAACATGTTCTCGTTTTAGTTGGATAAGGTTACCTCTTTTATTAGTGTTGTTTTAGTATCTTTACATACAAGTTTTTATCCGACTCTTTTCACACTATTTTATAGAAAAGTAAAAGGGTACAGCTCAAAGATACAAAACCCAGAGCTTTTGGTTTTAGCTTTTTCCAATCATACTAGAGAGAATTAATATAAAGAATGTTTGAGCAAAAGCCTTAACCAAAGAATATACCAATCTTTTGAGTTACCTTGCCTTGAACCGTAATGAAATCACCTTTACAACCCCACAGAACCCTTTGGCACGACATCCTTCACAAGGAAAGAACCAAAAACCTTTCTTAAATGAACACATATCATCTATAAGAAGACACACACCCTTCGACCTTAACATAATCACACAAACATTCAAGTCTTCAACGATCTCTCTCGTCTTTCTTAGCCTTTGACAACGAAAAAACAAACAAAAATGGCTAACGGACAAACGAAATCGACTGTGTCACTTATTATGGTTTTAAACTTTTGTATGTATGCCATTCTTTTAGGCATCGGCGGTTGGGCAATGAACGTAGCTATTGATCGTGGTTTCATTCTAGGTAATATGTTTTTCTCCTCACTTATCACCGTAACATAAGCTCATATACACCTATTTGTATATAACTAACGTTTGAAGTGTAATTTGTTTTGGTATGAACAGATTCAACATTGCACTTGCCTGCTCATTTTTCGCCAATTACCTTCCCAATGGGAAATGCTGCCACGGGGTTCTTTGTAACTTTTGCTTTGATAGCCGGTGTTGTTGGTATTGCTTCGATTTTAGCAGGATTCAACCATTACCGCTCTTGGGATGCCACTAGCAGGCCTTCAGCTGTGTCAGCTGCTCTTATCGCTTGGGCTCTTACTGCCCTTGCCATGGGGTATATTTGATTATCTACATCCTCTTAGCATCGACAGAATTTTCAAAAACAGTTATGCATATATACCTTAGCTTTACATATAACCTGAATGTGATTTAATGTAGGTTTGCATGGAAGGAAATCGAGCTTGAAGGTAGAAATGCCCGTTTGGTGAGTTTCTTGATTTTAATCAGAATGTAACATTTTTTCTACGAGTTTTATTTGACATATGATTTTGTGTTTCAGAAAACGATGGAGGCATTCACAATTATTCTAACAGTAACTCAATTCGTATACGTAGCAGCACTTTTCGGTTGATCAGTGTGTGGTGGTGGCTTTGAGGGATTAATTTGTTGATGGTTTAAGAGTGTTTGTGTTTATAAGCTTGTGCTTGGATTTTATAACTTTCTTTCGGTTTTGGTATTTTATTTCTCAATGTTAACATGACTATATTAATGTAAATCTGATTGTACTTCTGAATTGTTTTCGAATACAATAATAATGCAATGGATATATGTTATAAGCTTGTGACTCGGGATATGTTTGCCAAAAGTAATTGTAGCTGAAACCGGAAATGAAGTAGGAGATTATAAAAAATATTATTTTAAAAGCTACATGAGGTAGCATTTGATTTTCAGAGATTATGAAAGATTATTATTTTCGTAATTTCTAATAAAATTTGTCCGTCAAACAAAGCTCCTTAAAAAATAAGCATAATCTCTCAATAATCTTATGTACCAACATACTTTAATCTAGTGAATAACAAAGTATAAACAGAGAAATCAGAACATAATAATTTAGGATACTTATCGATATGACTTCACATATTTTATAAAGTGAACAAGTGTTAGGAGCCTAGTTCTTTTTTTACCAAAAAAGTACTCAAAGCCCTCTGATTGTCAAAATATATTTTAAAAACACAAACAATTGAACCAGAAACAAGTGTGTTCTAAATGAAGCCACAATGACTAATTACCAATCCATTGATTCGTATAAGAACGTATAACCAAGGACTCAACGCACCAACAACATATTTCACACAGAAAACAGCACACACACAAAAAATAAAGCAAAAAATATTACTGGTGTCACGAGAAAAAAATACAAAAAAAAGTAAACCAAGAATGTCGAGCTGCCTTGGACAAGATTCAGAGACGGCTAACAACTGTGTGGCTAGATGTGATCAGTTTCTGTATTCAAACAAATGCAAGCAAGTGTTAGCACAAATCTGTGAAAAAACGATGCATCATGTTGATTAACAACAAAATTGTTAATGATATCAAACACTATCTAAATATAAGTTCTGATCCATGTGTCCGAATATATTCAGCATATATGTGTCAAAACACACATCACCAATTATCTTGTGACTTAGATTAATAACTTGACTCCTGGAGTCCTGGGTATGTGCATATTCGTAATACACAGATATAACCATTTATTATAAAAACGATCCTTGAAGGAAAAGGTGCCGAGAAACAAAACTAATACAGTAATAGATTACCAATACATAAAACATATGAGTTTTCGAATTTGGATCCGAGATTCATTTTATTTAACTAATGGGTTAGATCTCCAGATCAGATCTATGGATTTTACAATTTTAATACTTATTTTTTAAACAAATCTAATGATAAAATATAATATTTTTTTTCAAAATCATTTTGTATCAATGTGAATACAAATGTACTTGGTAACTGTACTGAACAAGTCTGTAAGCATCCCACGTTTCATCATAAAACATGTTTCTGATAGAAACTTGTACCATAATGCAACTTAAATAATAAAATTGTAAAAAACAATGTCAATTTGGGTTATAATTAAGTGTTGATATGTCAAATGAGTAAAATTAAAAATTTAGCTAAAAAGAATCCAGCCAGTTAATTAGGTTAAGTTAAACAATTTAAAGGACATTCAGAACATACTTCACTTTTACATCATTTATCATATATTATTAAATAAATAAATAAATAAATAAAAACACATCATTTGTTAACAGTTTTGGTAATCATTTATAAAGTTCTAATTACTCATAAAAAGACAGAAATAATCAGCAGAAAGTTTTGTGACTTAACTCGACAGGGTCCACTATTGTCCTAGATGTTTACTTGTTTAACGAGAATACGCTTCGAGTCTTGACCCTACCTACCCTGGCATTTTGTCGCCTATAGAATTCACCCAAACCACGTATTTAACATGGCATGGGCTAATGCATAGCAATATGTGATGATAGTAGGTATGTGTAACTTGTATGATAAATGTATATGATCTTGGTGACATCTACTCAAAGTCGATTGGTCCCTGAGTTAGAACATTACATGTCTAATATTGCAATCGCTAGTAATATGTTATGTGGCATCAATGGCTAATTGGTATGGAAAAGAATCCTTGGATGTCAGCAGAAGCAAAACGCTCCTAGAATGATAGGCTAAACCATATGGCACCAAAACACAGTAATATTATTCTACCATATGGAAGGCATAATATTGATACTGATATAGCTAACAAATGACAATAAAATTATATATTCAGAAAGAACCCATCTACAGGTGGTCGGTAAGATAACCCACCTAAATTTACCTCTCGGATCCTGAAAACAAGTCGAATAATCCACAGCAGCTCTTCCATGAAGTCGTTTTCTGCACTGAAAGGGGAGTTGAAGCTACTGGCGCCTGCATACATGTTCATAACTTCATGAAATGTGCGTATACAAGTTATAGAAAATATTAAACGTACAAACCAATAGTATAAGAGAGCAAAAAGGTGACTTAAAAATACAGACATACAGTTATAAAAATCCCCCCTTATAAAAGAGTTACTTTCATCTCAGTTTTAATCAATCAAATTGGTCACTGTCATGTGTTTACATAACTAAAAACAGTTAATGCTTCGGTCCTAAGGCAATTGATCCCTGATAAACCAATTACACACCAAAAGGTCACTCAACCACCCACCTCTGCTTAATGATTTTCACAATTTTCCCAAAATACATATAAAGACAACAAATACAAAAACACATTATTAAAAAACAAGAAACGGTATACCTGTCTATCAGAGTGTTCAACTGTATCAGTTTCATTAGCACCACTCGCACCATTAACTTCAGAAATCGAGTCTTTTGCTGGCGTAGAAGATGCTACATCCTCCTTCTCCACACAAGCCTTCTCATCCGATAAAGGCAATTTTTCCACTTCACTCTCTTTCAAAACCGGCTCAACAACTTCACTGGAAGTAGGACAATCCTCCTTCGAATCAATCTCACTAACCCCAACCGTCTCTTCTTCTACCACTACCGGTGCTACTACATCCTCCACAACTAAATCCTTTTTCTCCTCAGTCACATGTGCCACCTCTTCCACCAACGGCTTACCCTCCTTAACCGGCTCATCAACAATCGGCGCAAGTCTTTCAGGTTCAACAACAGGAACCGATTCAGTAACCACTACTTCCTTATCAACCACACGAGACTCGTCATCCGAACTATCACTAGAACTCGAACTAGAACTCTTCGATTTCGACCCCTCATCCTTAGAATTCTTCTCATGCTCCACCTTTTCGACCTCTATCGATGGATCTTGCGAAGTTGGCGAGTTAAGTTCTCCACCATCATTCTCACCTGCCATAATTTAACCAACTCAAAACTTCAAATCAAGTTCAAGATCTATAAACCCTAAATAGTAGTTCTAACTTCTAACTTATAAGACAACCCAAAAGCACTAAACTTTAAACACATCCGTACAAATTAAGCTAAAAAGCAGGCAACCCATTACAGATAAGCAAAACCCCACATCAAAAAAATAATCTTTTTTAAATAAAGATAATGAAATGACAACCAATAAAGACCAACTTTATGCATAAATTAATAAACTTTATGACAAATTGGGCCATACCCATTAATTAAAATGGGTAATTAAGTAATGGGTATACCTTGAATTGGGTTGGTTGAGGCTGATGATGATGATGATGGGTTATGAACCTGCTTCTTCTTGGCAGCTTTACGTTTCTTAGCACCTGATGGCATGATTGGAAATGGGTAATTTTTGGGGGGTGTTTGGCTGTTGGTTTTGGGTTTTGTGTTTGTGGATTGGTGGCTAGTAGAGTTAAAAGGATAGTAGGGCCTTGACTTGAATGGAATAAGAGAGATTCAAGATTGTATAAGTTTAAATTTGTGGTCACTGGCACTTTTGGCAGGTTGCCGACTGACATACAGGAGTTGTAACGAGTTACAGAGTGACACGTGTCAAGTAATTCCATTGAATATTCACAAGGGTAATTCTATTTTTCAACTTCATTCGTAAAATATTGTCCCACAATTTTAACTTTTTACTCCGTACAAAGTTTTGTGTATATTATGTTCTGAGAGCACTCCCAATGGTAACTTGAGTTATCTAATAACTCAGCGCCACGTCAGCTTTAAGACAATAACTCAACACCCACAACAATAACTCACAATAACTCAACCATAACTCAACAACAATTTACAAAAACACTCCTTCATTTAGGGGAGAAAGTGAATTTTTTTTTTTTTTTTTTTAAACAAAGCCACTTAACGCAGCGTTAGTGGGTTAACGTCCCACGTTAACGCTGCGTTAACGTGGCCCCTGCAATGGTAACGCACCCACTAACGTGCGTTATTCGCGTATAACTTGGTAACTCACGTTACCATTGTTCCTGCTCTGAAGTACTCCATCACTTTAAAGAATAAAAACAAAGAAAATAAAATAAAGCAGAAAAATTTATGTTCTCGAGTATCATTTAATTAGAGAAATAAAATGAAAAATAGACGGAAAAAAATGATTTTGTTGATTTTAAAGTAAAGTGTTTGGTCTAAAAATTAGGCTGAAAAATATTTATTTCATATTTCTTTAATTTCTCTTACTAAAAAACTTAAGAACTGAGTATTAATTAATGCTTTCTTTGGAATCTTACATAAGTTAATATAATAAACTCGATTAAACTTGACTATCTACTTTTCATGGTGGACGACCAAAAATGAAACATAAATAAATAATTTGGGATGGAGAGAGTAACTTTCATTTTTCCTATCAAGCAACCCTTTTTAAGTTACTGTAAAAAGTATTAGAATTGTTGATATAATAGATTTTGTGCTTCAGGGTGTTACTATCGGAAGACCTGATTTAAAAAAATCATACAAATTTGACTAATTGATTTAATAATAAATTAGTTTTTGTATATTAAGAAAAATCTATTTTTAAAGTATATGATACTAAAATCAATTTTTAGTCAAATTCATGATTCTGAAATATGCTTTGCTTGTGCCCAAATGTTTCATTGTTGGTTGCAGTTTTACTTTCTATTCTTTGATTATGTGGAATGCCCAAATCAGATATAGCGAAGTTGATGTTTATCAATTGAGTAAAAAGAAGCGGTAACATTATAAGGAAAAGAAAATCACTTGACTACCTTTACGCTCTGTTCTCGAGTTTTTTTTTAAAAGTAATGGAAGGGGATGGGAAGGGAAATCAAAAAAAGAGGCGTTCTTGAGTTTTTTTAAGATGGAAAGGTAGGGGACGGGAAGGTGGGAGGGAGGGAAGGGATGGGCTTTTGTGTGTATTTCTAATCCTCCCATATTTGGGATGATCAGGAGGGAAGGGGTACAACTGAGAACATGGGCTTTGGTTAATTACAATTATATCCTTGAGTTCACTGGAAAAAAAAAGTTCACAGAGGCGTTTTGGAATTGTTTATGTGATTCCAGCAAGTTCTGGAATTGTTTTGTTTCTACATATCCCACCATTATTAAGCTTATTATGTATGATCTACGCTAACCAAAATCTTATGGAATCTGTATTCTTGAATGCCATATTGATTCAGTATACATATTAGTTTATTAAATGTTACATCAAACGTCTTAATAGAATTAAACCAATGACTTAAATCGGAGAAAATAACATAAAGTCCATCCCAAATACAGTATACATTTGTATTACTATCACGGAAATCATAAAACCACAACTGTATGCAGTGTACCAAAATTGATGTTCACTGAAAATATGAATGTACCAAAATTGATGTTGAATATTGCTAGTAAAGTACTGGATTACTGGATGTTTTTTTTTTTATTTTTATTTTTATTTTTTTTTTCTTTTTCTTTTTAGCAAAAGTTAGATAGTATTTCATGTGAAGAGTAAATTATGTTTTGAGGGTATATTTGTAATTTGGGTAGCTTCCTTTCCTTTCCTTGCAACTTAAATAAAAACTCAAGAACACAAATAATAGTAACCACTTTCTTCACAATGTCATTCCCTACTTTCCCCTTCCCATCACATCCCCTTCCATTCTTTAAAAATTTGACTTGAGAACAGAGCGTAACGTTTTATAATGACCCAGAGTTTAGTTACATTATTCGATTAATTTAATACTTAGATAGTAGTATTATGTAACACATTTTTTGGATTGTTTTAATTATAGGTTTCATAAGGACGTGAGAACATTCACTATGGTGGCATGTGGAAAAGTTTATAAAAAGATCAAGAGATCTAAAAATGTATAAACCATGGATATGTATTTCAAGTCTATGTGCCATGAATGAATCTAGGATTTTGAAGAGGTCAAAAGTTTAAGTATTTTGAAATTGTTAATTGTGTTTTATGATACGAAAATGTAATGAATAGGTTTATCCATAATTGAAATGGCTTTATAATTTGAAAAGGTATATAAATTGGTGGAGAAATATATAAACCTTTTTATAAATTCATCATGGTGAATGCCCTAAAGTAAATACGAAAGTTTGTTTAAAATCTTTTGTTGCTTAAGTTTGTTTATGTGGGGTATTATTTATTTAACTGTTTCGAAAAGGCTAAATTCCGGAAACGATAGTGATACAACGTTTAATTATGCCGTTAATACAAATTAACGAAGTTAACTAAGCTAGGGTACTAAAATGACTAGATATGTTAGCATGGTATACGATGTTAAAATACCTTTTATAGTCGAGGGTACTAAAAAAACACACTTGACTTACTTTGGGGTACTTTGGCCCATTTAAGCATACTCCTTAAAGAGAGAATTGCAAAAATCGTCCCTAAACATTGTCCCTGTGGCCAAACTGCACGTTTCGTCCCGGATGTTTGGAAAGTGCAAGGATCGTCCCTGTGGAGAAAACTTTGGTGCAAATATCGTCCTTTTGGGGAAACCTTTGGTGCAAGTATCGTCCCTGTGGGGACGATATTTGCACCAAAGTTTTCTCCACATGGACGATCCTTGCACTTTTCAAACATCCGGGACGAAACGTGCAATTTGGCCAAACTTTAGGGACGATTTTTACAATTCTCTCCTCCTTAAATAAAACCTTTGTTTACCCTTAACATTGTCTCACACAAGTTAAAAGAAACAAAAAACGCACACACAGGGCGACTGGCGACGCCTCTCTGAAAAAACAGCCGTAAAGAATAACAACAGGTATTGAGAGCGATAAATTTTTACCGTTAAAAAGCCCTAGTGATATTAAGTTCAAAAAAAATACAAAGGTTAATTCTATTTTTTTACCGTTAGAAGGCCCCTTTTATGTAAATATAAAAAATTTTACAAAGCTTAATTATATTTTCTAGTTGTTAGAAATGCAAAATTCCAAAAAATTACAAACCTTAATTCCTACTATTTTTTTCGATAGTGTGCCTTTGCCTCAAAGTGGGAAGAAAAACGTGAGCATGAAGTAAGTTGTATTATTTTGTTAAGCTGAACATTTTCAGTAATAACCTTAGCAAACTTTCCACATTCCTACTTCATGCTTGAATATTCTGAAATTTCTTTCATGCCATACATAATAGACTAACATACCCTGAATTTATTACCTTGTGTGTTGAACCACAGATAAAGGGAAAAAATCTCCAATTATCCTTACATCACGAATCACTTGGAGATCTAGTTACGACTATGGATGAATTTAAGTTAGCGGTCAAGGTAACGCTTAAGATGGTGTCCGTTATTGTGCAGTATTTGCATAGTAAACTGATCATGTATTTCATATGTTGTTTGAGAATAAGCATTTGATTGTACAATCTTTAATGACTATATGCATTTTGGATTGTGAAGGAGCTCAAACGATGGGTAAAGACTATATAATCGCCTATCATGAAGCAGACGCGCAAGTCGCTTTCCTTAGCAAACAAGGAAAGGTTGACGTTGTTATCGCAAATGATGATGATATGGTATCATACGGGTGCAAAAGGGTAAAGTTTTTAAATGTTTATAGTTTTTTATTATTATTTTATAAAGTAACCTGCAAAAATCATATAAACTGGCTCGATAATAAGATGAACAAATAACACCTTGTCTTCAAGGCGTTGGTGTTGTCATTGAAAATACCAACCAAAAGTTTATTCTTGTTTAGATTTTATACATTATATGAGTTTGTTTTTGTAAATCTTGAAAAAAAAGTTTTAATCTTGAAGTATGTGTGTCTATTTAGTGTGTGTAGGTTTGAGAGATTGAAGATGATGGTTTAGATCTTTCTTTAGTTTTTTGTTAAAAAGTTGAATTTATAAGCAGGACTCTAAAATTTGTACAATACCTAGTTTAGTCTTTGTGTATTTGATCCCTACTTGTTTATTTTGTTATATTTGGTCCTTAAAATTATATATTTTTTTAGAAGTAGCAAAATACATAGAATTTGATTTAAATGTACTGGTTTATTTTATTTAAATTATGTATTTTTGTTAATGAAATTTATTGTTTTATTTAAAAAAATTAAAATGAGAAAAAGTGGGCCTTGAATGACATGTTATAAGATGTTATTAGGGAGGATGTTTTTAGTGATTTTAGTGAAGAGGCAATGTTCTTTTCTATACACGAATTTAGCCCTTTATTTTAATATCGAATTACTTCTTCAAACATTTAAGGATTCGACCCAAACTAATCGCCCATATAAGCAACATAATATATTAGCGATTAGACTTGTAGTGCTCCAACTCACTAATCGGACTTAAGTAGATATGGCTAAGGTCATCTAAGTTCATAATACATGTTGTACTTACCTAGTGTCGGATCTCTGGCATCACATATCAGTGCACATCAACACAATGAATTGGATGTTATAATATCGTGTATATAAAAGCCGACTTTGGTTCTTAAAATTCTATGCTAAAAGTTTATAAGTAATTGCAGGCTTTGTTTGTGTGACATTGTATACAAATTTGAGGTTTGCCAATAAGGCAACAATGTATATATATACCACTAAATACTAAGCATATGCAAATGTACGTTAGTTTTCTGTACTATTTATAGAGTATTTGGAAACATTCCACAATTTGTCATGTGAAGAACCAATGAATAGATCATACAAAGTTTAAATATATTGCACACTTATTCAAGACTTCCGAGTCTTCAAGGCTAGTGTAGACACTTTCTAGAATTTTAAACTTGATGGTCATGTAACATGTGCTTGAAGTGAGTTCGTTTAATATTTCCATGAACGAACAAACTTAATAACTTATTATACTATAGTAAAAACATGGGCACAAAAATCCGTTCCCTCAACGTGATAGGTTGTTTCCAGGGGCGGAGCTATTAAGGGACCGGGAAGGGTCCCGGCTCCCCTAAGCTTAAGCCCGTTAGTGTATTTTTTCGCGATTTTATGTGTTCTTTTGGAAAAAAATTTGTTTCGGCCCTCCCATTTAATGTTCTTCCGGAACAAAAATTGTTTCGGCCCTCCCAAAGAAAATTTTCTAGCTCCGCCATTGGTTGTTTCTCGAGTTTAACTGCGTTATAGCAGCATTTTTACGGATCATGTTATTGCGATTAGCAATGAGCTGAAGAAGTGAAGTTCAAAAAAAAAAAAAAAAAAAAAAAAAAAANCCCGCCGGGTTTTGAGTGACCCGGGTCAACCCGGTTCTCGAAACCCGGCCGGGTTTCGTTTTTTCAAAAAAATTTAATAAAAACCCGGAACCCGGCCGGGTTTCGAGAACCGGGTTGACCCGGGTCACTCAAAACCCGGCGGTCGAACCGGTTGACCCGGCAAAAAAATATAAAAAATAAAAAATTGAAAACCGGGTTGACCCGGCGGTCGAACCGGTTGACCCGGTGCCCGGTGACTCGACCGGGTCGATTTCGAACCCGATTTTCAGAACATTGGTTTCTTTTAGGCATATATGAAATTTTCCCCTTTATTTTTAATATTGCAAGTTACATATATACGACATTATATTTTGTAGCAAATTTATTGTTTAAAATACATGGCTATTGTTTATATTGACAACAAACATTTAAACAATACACGCATGTAAGGTTGGGCGTAACAATGAGACACACACGTTGTCTCCGACTTTTACCCATTTCATGCTTGATTACTCTATTACAGAGTCTCCCATTTTATGCAAGGTCGAGTAAAACCAAGCAAAGACGGTCTGCACCAACGAAAGAATTAAAACTCTTTATGCATATACGTGTTTGAGTGTGTTGTGAGGTATTTGTGTCTTTACTTAAGATGTAGGTATTTGGTAGTTACTCACTAAGACGACAACCATTATAAAAGCCAACGTAATAGAAAAAGTTGATATGACACTTAGGGTGCGTTTGGTATGCTATTCGGAATCACTAAATGTGTGACTTTGATTAGAGAGGTGAACGGGATTGGGGATATTAATTCCATTAATGTTGTTTGGTATAAAATTTTAGGTATCGATATCATATTTAGTAGGACCCATTTAAATGCTCAAATTCTATTAATTTAGTGGTGTAAATAATAAAATATGCAGACCCCACAGGAATGGCTAACAAAAGTCACCACTCTCCCCTACTATCAGGGTCCGCTTGGTTCAAAGTGGGGAAAAGGAAAGGGAAAGGGGAAGGGAAACGGAATGCAAAGGAATGAGTGAGGTGGATAATCAATCCCTTCCCCCCTCCCGAATTTACTCTATAATGGTTGATTACCGGGGTAATCAATCCCTTTGCACTCACTAACCAAGCACAAATAATGAGTGAGGTGGGCCCTTTTAAATATTCTCTGGATGGTCAGCCAGTTAACCCCCCCCCCCTCCACCAAGCACCCCCTGAATGTATGGGTATTTAATGATTGTTTCATTCCCCAACTTGCTAACCAAACATTTGTAATGGTTATCATCTTCATTCATTGATTCCGATAGTCACATACCAAACACACCCTTTACATCTGGATAGTCACCCCAGTTACAAGAATACTCCCATTTAACCATTGATTTCGGTTTGTTTCTTGATTGGATTTGCTAGTAATAATTATAATTTTGATATGATTAACTCATCATTTATAAAAAAGAGTTGGTTGGTTGTTAAAAAGTTATTCAATTGTATGGCGTCATTTTTGATGAGGTAGCTCTTTCCCCTATGCAGAATGGTCTGGAATTAATGAAACGTGGGCATTCATTACGTTCATAGGAAAATATTTAGTATTACGTAGTTCGGTACCATTTAATGCTCCACGTTATGGAATAAAATATACGAACCAACATTATTTATTTTTATTTCATTGTTTTACGAGGCTGTCACTATTTTCACGTCACTGCCACATCTTTATTCAAAATATCAATAAACCTATCACATTTTGCTTTTTATGATCATCACCATTAAAAATATTCTCTTTATACAAACAAATGTTTTGAAAACCAGGTTCGAAATCGACCCGTTCGAGTCACCGGATACCGAGTCAACCGGTTCGACCGCCAGGTCAACCCGGTTTTCAATTTAATGATATATCTATCATTCATCTAACATAGTCAACCACGTCACGAGGGTGCTAGTAGTTGAAAGTTGATTTTGGCTTCACTTGTATTTACTAGTTTAATAAGTTTCGATACTGTAAATGTGGGAACAATGATTGCTCCTGTTACATGATGTTTTTTTTTCAGGGATTTTAGCTTAGTTGTGTACCGTCAATCTCTTTTTGTTTGTTTGTTTGTTTTTTGTTTTTAGATTATCAGTTGGTTTGTTATAGCGAATCATCAGTTAATTATAACTTACATGGTGTTTCATGTGCGGTTATGGTGTTTCTGTAGTTGGAGTCCGTCCAATTGATGAATAATACATCTCGTATTAACACTGGCCGGATGTTTTAATATGACTGTTTCTACCTACATTAGACATGTGACAAACAGTTTATCACAAGCTCTACATGTTATTCAGACTTGTACTATCATTATGATTCATCATTTGACATTTTCACCAGTCAAACCAACAATTGATATTTTACATTTTTACCTCTTCATGCGCCCAATTAGCTGTAAGTTACCATTATCGTCTGTCAGCCCTATATCACCAATTTCATGCCAGCATTCGTCGCTATTGTTTACTTTCACTGAATATGGCCTCAATATCCAATCATAAGGTGGGGGTCCCCTTGTTAATACCTGTCCAGCATGAGATGGTGCTGGTTTTCCAACACAATCACCCTCTTGTTGGTTAACCGCAATTGACCTTTTTTGTATGTGGTTGATCGCTTTGTAGGATTGTAGAGTGTCATAAAAGTTAAAAGATGAACTAACCTCTGTCATACCTTATGAAGCAAGACAAAAACCGTAAAGCAAATGGGGCAGTATGCAAATGCACCTGCATTTAAAGATAAAGAGGCTTTAATAAATTGATATTTTGCGCATCATCCTCACTGTAACTAATAGCAGCGATCTTGGCCACAGATTGTACAATCATAGCTGAATGGCTTAACGTGACCTAAAAAGAACCATATATTCAAAATGAGTACTTGATGTGAAGTATACTATTGCTGTGCCATTACAAGTTGAAGTGTGCTTGGCCGACTGAAGTTTTTTGCAAAGGAATCTTAAGGGTATTGGTAGTTAACACTATCAGAAAAGGTGGATTAACAGTTAGTCGTTTACTCTCAAATAAATACTGTAAAAAATTCATAGAAGTTTTTATATGTAGAAATTTTATTATTAAGTGACATACTATTCTTTTCTGTAGTCCATCATCAGAGTCCATGAGAACATGCCATCTTATTGAAGCGATAGAATGAAATTGGAAATCTGAATGCCAGTTTGTGGTATTCTCGTCGGTCACTAACATGATCGGATTCACATCTTGCATTGCTAATTATATAATAGCCTACTAGAGCTTCCTCCAAGCTGTAACATATGCAATAGGTTTTAAGCTACAATAACCACTCCAAATATAGATCACTGGAACAATCCTGAGTATATAAGCAACTATAAAGTCGTGTAATAATCTATGTGAGTGTTTGTCTTATTTTAATTAGTGGGCTTATGAGCCTACGTAAATTTTAAAAACTTCGTCAGCTCTATGAGCTTACCAAGTTGACTTATGGTTTATTTTAATATCATAAGCTCAACTTGATAAGCTTAAAAGCCGAAAAAGTGGGCTTATGATGTTTCCCACCAAGGTTATGTTTGAAGAGGGCTTAAATGAGGCTTATAGGGGATTGGCTTTAAAACAAATTAGCTTATAAAATAAGCTTTGTTTGTTGTCCAAGCTTATATAATCTTTTGCAAGCTATAAACTTTCATAATCCCAAGCCAATTGAAACAAGCTTACGAAGAATTATATGAGCTTATATTTAGTTAAATAATTAAATTACTTAGATATTCTTTAAAATATAACGAATTAACACACAAAAGCTTAAAATTATTTGATGTATTTTTATGTTAGTTTACAATAATAAGTTTTCATCTTACAAATTCAAAGGAAACGAAGCTTATCATAAACAAGACCCAAAAAGTCAATAAAGTAATCATTTTTTCACGGTTAAAAATCTTGCTAGGTGAGTATCTTAGGCGAATGCTAATTGTAAGGTTGCCCCCCAACCAACCGAGTTGATGACCGCGTTCTCTTCATTAGCTCAACCGAGGGCAACCGATCACACATCAAACTTTTTCATCTTTTCGGTTGGGTACCCAACCAAATCTTTCAATCTCCCATTTTTTTTATTTATTATTATTTTTTTTTTCATGATTGTGATCGCCTTATTAGCAAATTGATTGCGTGTAGTTTTGGAGAGAGAAAACCGATGTGACGCTGATATGGTAGGGGTGACCACAATACTTACGGTCACTATTAGGCCAATGCTAATGGCAACAGTAAATATTGTGGTCATGATCACTCTTTGCCACATCAACTTTCTCTCTCTAAGAATACACACAATCACAATTTGCTAATAAGGCTACCACAATCACAACAAAAAACATACCACACAAAAACTAATAAAAAAAATAATACACAAACATAAGAGAATGAAACTTTTGGTTGGCAAGTCGACCATAACTTTGAAAATGTTGGAAGTGACCGGTCACCAATTCGGTTGGACTAATAAAAAAATGCGGTCACCAATTCGGTTAAAGATCAATCAACCGAGTCATTGGCATTGGCCTTAGCAATCAGCTTTAAAATTTTCACAAATTGGTTACGGAAATACAAATTCAGTCAGTTTATACAGACCCCCTATAGGGGGGTTTCCAATCATTGCACGCATCGGGCGATTGTACTATGTATATCACGGTGTTGTACTGTATGCTTCACGATTTGTACGGTTGACTCATAGCTAGGGTCTAAATAACAGAACCCATACAAATTAACCTTAGTTTTCCAAGTACTCCAGGTGTACAAGGATTATTCTATGTTTACCCGTGCATAAGGTCAAACTCAAAAGTCAAAGGACTATTACGCAAATTAAAGAAACCATTATCCCTGTTTTCTCATTTCACAATTCACACTCTGTCAAGATCTAAAGAACACTTTTAACAAAATCACAATTCTTGATCATTAACAAACAAACAAGTAACCAGTAATCATCTTAATCATGGATGCATTAAGGAAGCAAGCAAGTAAGCTTAGAGATCAAGTTGCTAAACAACAACAGGTACTTCATATATCATCAATCATTAATCATCTTTAATTATTTGATTAAGCTGTGTTAATGAGCTCAAGTTTGAATCTTTTGAACTGGGTTTGTCTTTATGTAGTGAAATGTTGAGTCAAGTTGCTGTTTTTAGTTTGATTTTGGGGTGAATTAGGGTTTGGATTTATGTTTTAGGGTTTTCTTGATATGGGTATTTGTTGTTTTGGTGAATTATGTGTTTGTTTGGGTTTTTAGGGGGTGTTAAGGATTGCTTATCTGCTTATTTTAAAGTGCTTATAGGTTTTTATTATTTGCCAACCAGTTTATAGTTTCTCCGGTATTGTTGCGTTTTTTTACAAGATAAGGTAATTCAAACGCTATATTTCGAAGGACTTATTTTCGAGTAGCTTATAAGCGTTTATTTGTAAGGAGAAGCATTAGCTGAAAAAAATAAGCAATCCGACACCAACTTAAAATGCAGATGGTACTTAGTTTGGAAGCTATAATCAGGTTTAAGGTTGTAATAAGCACATTTGATATGAGTGTCATATCACAGCATTAAATATATCTGCCACTTGAAATTATTCGATCTCATAGATACCATGTTAAGGTTTAGTTTGGGAACGCTTTTTGGTTGAATTTGGTGATTCTGTGTGAATCCTTAAGGGGCATTGTAGTGGGTATAGATTTATGCGCCTTTTTGATTTTGATTCTAACTGTCCCCACAAGCCAACGTTGGATATGTACCATCACATGTGGTAACGTCATTATTATGAAGAATATCTTCCCCAACATTGCTGTTTTAAAGTTTGTGTGCTTCTTGTCAAAGGAATATATATTATGATTATTATCAGTTAGTGGTGTTGGTTCTTGTAAGATACTGTATGTCGTTTAGGTTTGCCAAATAAGTCCGGTTGGATCACTAATCTTTTGTGTAAGATATGTGATTTAGGTTTGCCAAATAAGTCCGTAAAGGATTCCCAAATATGTCTGTAAGATATGTCATTTAGGTTTGCTAAATAAGTTAATGTTATGGATATTTTTCTTTTCAGGCGGTGATAAAACAGTTCAGTGCAAGTGGGTATGAGCATTCAGATGTGATGGTTATAGATGAGATGGAAATGCAAAGACACCAGCAGTTGGAGAAGCTCTATAGATCAACTCGTTCAGGAAAGGTAACAATGCTAATGTTATTCGTTTGAGCTATTAGTGCAGGGAATTTCAGTATATAATCATTTGCCGGATGAGCTTATTGTTTAAATTGACTTTTTGCCTTTATAATATCTTATATCAAGAAAATGTTTTACACTTAAACTCATGTCTTTTACGGTAACGCAAACATAATTGGTTCAGTACTTGGTAGAAGGTAAAAAAACATTCTCATCATTTTGGAAAACCGAAGTTTTAGGGGTGAAAAGAATTTTGAAAACTTAAATTGTAGGAGCCAAATTGTCATAGTGAAGAAGTTGAAAATTAAAACTACAAAAACCCCAAACATGTCGCTAAACAACATTAAAGTCTACCAACGGATCTCGTGCAACCTTTGTGCTATTACTGCCAAATATATCAATTTATTAGATAATTAAAGTTTGTTAAAAACCTTTTTTAACTGTTCATCTACAGTATTCCTCCTCACAAACATTTGTAGTTGACACAAGTTACTATTTAAATTACTTCTTGTGAATCATGTGTATATGTTGTTTTTTTTTTACTATTGATGCGTGCCTTAAACTAAAATGCAATTCCTTTCTTATGTTTATTCAACGTCATCAAGAATTTTTTAAGTCATTCATCTTCTGGAGTTATAACTTATAAGGATATAACTTATGAATATGCCACAGTTGCGAATATGGTTATTTATCTGTTATGTTCAATAAAAGACCATAGATGTAATGATAGTTCGTCCATGTTTAAGTCATATTAAATTTTGCATCTTCCTTATAGTCTCAGCATTTTCCTAGCTCTTCATCTTTTGTTTTTTGTTTGTGGTTCATTATTCCTAACTTGTACATGCGAGTTAGTGTGGGACAAGTGAAATTTCTTTTATAACATGTCGATGTGCTAGGCAATTTTTTTTACTTGCTTCTGGATGGAAGTTCAGTTCTCTCGTAATTTATTCTCTATACTGACCTGATCTTTGTTTTTTGCTTTGCTTTTCCAGGAGTTTCAAAGAGAGCTGGTTAAAGCAGCAGAAGCTTTTTCATCCATAGGATATAAGCATATAGAAGCAGGTAAATATGCAAACTACTAAAATTTGGTTCAAATGATAAGAGTTTTTTGACATCTCGTGAGAATAAAAATATTTAGTATCTAATGTTGCTATATTTATTGTATTCATAACCGTTTCTGTATGGAAATTAGGAACCAAGTTATCTGAAGAGTGCAGCAAATATGGCGTGGAGAATGCTGATGATGAAATTTTGGCTAAAGCAGCATCTATATATGGTGATGCACGTAAACATGTGGAAAAGGAGCAAGAAGATTTCACCAGGCTTTTATTTTCACAGGTTATATAAGTTATTCCAATACATTTACATGAGGAGTTATTCAAGTTGCCTTCACCATGTAATAAGCTATACATCATGTTCTTGAGTGTCTTAACATATTNAAAAACTCTGCAATGAGCAACCATTCTTGGTTAATAGTGACCTTTCATCAGATTCTTGTAAACGTATGCTGAGTTCAAACGCTTTCAATATTCAGATCTTGGAACCTTTGAGAGCAATGATAAGCGGTGCTCCTTTAGAAGATGCCCGTCATCTTGCTCAACGTTATAGCCGAATGAGGCAAGAAGCAGAGACTCAGGTAATTCTTTTATATGGTAATCTTCAATTTAGTTTCGAGGTTTCACAATGGGCAGGTTGGCTGGTTCGGTAATGGGCTGACACAAATAATTAGTGTGTCAAATATGGTAACGTAAGTTATATAGTTTTAAAATAATCTAGTTATTATAATGGAATATATAGGCGTTTGAAAATACACTTTGGACGACTATTGAAATTTCCACCTCTAAATAAAATGTTCAAATGATCCTGAACTCTGTTATCGCGTTGATTGTGTAATTGACTGCCAAAGCAAACAGGCTACAGAAGTTTCAAGAAGACAAGCACGAGTCAGAGAATCTCCAATTCCCGAGAATGTGACAAAGTTGCATGCAGCTGAAGCAAGAATGCATGAACTCAAGGCAAACATGGCTGTATTAGGTAAAGAAGCATCTGCAGCACTAGCTGCTGTTGAATCACAGCAACAAAGGCTTACATTCCAGAGACTTGTTGCGATGGTATGTACTTATTACATTCATTCAATTCTTATTACTCGTAAAAATATTCTTTTGAAACTTTCTAAGATTAACTTTCATGCATTTGAAGGTTGAAGGAGAAAGAACATATCATGAGAGAGTTGCCGCTATTCTGCATCAGATAGAAGCTGAGGTTGGTTCTCACAAATTAATTATAAGTTAAAGCATTGACTTGTTGTAGGTTTTCTTTTCCTGATGTCGTGAAATTCTTGATAGATGGTTTCTGACAAACAAAGGAGAGAATCTGCACCTCCTACAGTTCCATCTAACCTTTTGTCAGATAAGACGAAGTACTTTCTGGCTGAGGTAATCTTTTTATATTTTGAATCGCAACATATGTATATGTTTGACTATGTGTCAAAAGTCTAAAACACTCGTTGATGTTATGCAGGCAATGCATGGGTTTGAAGCTTCATCTGATAAGGAACTAAGCTTGGCAATTGGTGACTATGTTGTTGTTCGAAAGGTTAACCTTCGAGCTAAAAAATCCAATACTTATTTATCTTTCCGATACTTCATCCAAATTTGTTTTGTAGAAAAAAATGTCAATATCACTTTAGTTCTATATTTGTATTTAGAGAGTACCTTGTTATAACTTTAAGGTCTTAACTTTATGTACTGGTTTTTGTAACTTTATAAGCAAAACAATTGTTCTAAATTGTTGTGCTTCTTCGCTGCAGGTGAGCCCTTCAGGATGGTCCGAAGGAGAATGCAGAGGTAGAAATGGTTGGTTTCCATCGGCTTATGTTGAGAGACGTCAAAGGCTTCCTACCACCAACGGAACTCACGACTTTTATTGATTCAGTCTCATCTTTTTTTACGGGTATCTCTATTTCTTCCCTCATGTTAAAATCGATTTGTAGCATTTCATTTGTTGTTACTAGTTCATAGGTGATCAACATGTAAGCCAGGTGGGCATGTCTTGAATTATGTGAATGAATTTTGTTGTCGTTTGATCCAAAATCATGAACAAGCTATGTGTAAATGTTTGATTTTCGACATTAGATAAGAAACCAGAATACCAGATTGTGGCATTCTTCTATAGTTCCTTAAAATTTCCCTCAAGTGAAGTCGCCTCAGTCCATATGCCACGCCACTGTTTGTAGATTGCCCACAAATGTAGGTTTGCTATATTGTTTGCAAATATTTCTATAAATTAAAATCTACAATATATTGAACCCCAAACTATCAATGGGCTTACTTAAGTTTTAGCTATCGGTTTAGCCAACAAAACTTTAAAAGCATATAATAAGCCCGCAAAGATTGATAGTAATGTTCCGTGCTCATACTGACAATTTGACATGCTGTAACCTTAGTATACGGGCTTTTATTTTCGGAATTCAGGGACCCTGTACCAATCGTTCTAAAGTTGCGACATGACATTGGTTTGTATTGCGACTCCAACATATGAGAATATTAGCCACGGAAATTCATAGAAATTTGTGGACGTCCGCGGTTCCATTGATTTTTTGAGACTTTATTAAACCGACGTACGCAACAAAACCATCTGATGGATATCCGGCGCTGGATCATGAACATTTGTGATCCCTGAACCGTGTAAAATTTGGTTTCTTGTTTATTCTCAAATTTTGGCGACCCGACCTTGTAATACCATATTGTCCTGTCCAATCAATTTCGACCATTACGACTTAACAAAAGTAGAGATCACACAAACGTGCTCAATTTCCAATTGGCACAAGTGATTCTTAAAATTCTTCTTTATGTACTTCCTGAGACTGGGTTCCAGACTTCCAGTTAAGCTTCTACGTAATATTTATGAACTTTTCAGTTGGCCCAAATTAGATATCCTAGAGTTACAAACGCTAAAAGCACAAGCTATTATCGGTAACCAGAATTGGGGTTACGTTATGTAGTTCCTAATATATTTTGTGTAGAGACTAATATGTTTTTCTTAAAAATATTTGGCAACATGTTTTTTAAACAGATGCCTGTGACCAGGTTATTATTATTTTATTATTATTATTATTATTTTTTTTGTGTTAAGCTTATTTATTATTTTTAATAAATTATTCGCTATAAAAGGATTTTTTTACTGAACGTGTCACAGCCTCCCATTAAAAATTGAGGGGAAAGGAAAGAAAAATCATTTTTTATGTGTGTGTGTAGCTTTTTTAAGAAGAAAAAGTGAAGTTGAAAAGAAAATGAAAGAAACTTTTTTTAAAAAATCTTCATCACATTTTTGGGAGGAAAAGGAAATGAACTATGAACATATTTTGTGCAAAGACTAATATATCCTTTTAAAATATTTGACACTAACAATTAAAAGACATAAATATAATTTGAATAAGTTATTTTTCTTTTCCTTCAACTTAAAAACATGAGCTATTGTTAGTTCTCTTTTCCTTTCGTCCAATTAAAGAACATATAAACTAACACTTATTTTTAATTTTCTTTTCCTTTTAAAACTCGAGAACTTGATGCTAAGCTAACATGTGTATGGGGTTTGCCATCTTTTCTAGTGATTAATTTAAGTTAAATTAAAAATGTAACGTTATCAATCATTCATTCTAAGTCTTTGTGTTAGTTATGTCAACCATAAACATGATCTACCCTGATCAGGAGCATAGTATAATAAATAGAACATACAAGTTAAACACACAAGTGGCAATAATATAAGAGAGGTGATGAATGTGACCTTCGACATCTTAATCAAGCGTGCTTGCTTATATAATGAGAATCTTTTTTATGAATTAATTTTTTTATTTACATCGTGTTGACCAGAAAAATGTATATGCCGTAGAAAAATAATTGTAATGCGTACCTGTAACCATATTTACTTGTGTACTTAATGATGTGATTAGTTGATTTGTAAAAATAATTGGTGGGAATTTGGAGAAAATACACTTGTATATAGTTTCTCATAGTACATTTTGATTTTTAGAATGGTGAAGAGTTGAATACATAACTCATTTTATGTATAGAACTATTTTATACCCTTGAATTATGCAATGAAAATAGTTTTGAGGTAATTTTATAATGATATAAACACAAATACCTAGTCTCAACACATGAGCGTATGTGAAAATGTGTTTATGATTGTACTAAAATACATCTAATGATACGTCTGGGCTCGAGCCTATGACCTATATTTTATATAATAAAATACATCATTTCGGAGTTTTTTTGTAAATCCATTCTCAATGTAAAAAAAATTGGACCAATAGGAGAGCTCGATTTTGCCACGTAAGCAAAATCGATCGACGTGATTGGTCAATAGAAAGTCAAAATTGAATCCAATTTGGTCAAAATTAAAAAATTTGGTGGAGAAATTTGGTTGAGAAAAAAATGCATAAAAATATAGGTGTCAAATTTATGAAAACAAAAACTTAAAAAAAGAGGAAGTTATTAATAAAACTTTAGTGGTTGAATTTTAAATAAATTATATAGAGATAAGTGTAAAATTACAAGTTTCTATACTTTTTTAATAACTTTAGAAAAAACACAAATAACCCCTTACACTTTATACCCCTTATACTTTATAATATTAACTTTGTTTAAAATTACATGAGTATTAGTATTAGTTTATATTTTAACTTCATTAACACTCATTATATGCTACTAAACTCGTACGTTTTATATAACATGATATCAATAGTAAAAGTTAAAAAATAACATCAGCATATCTGCCACTTAAAAACATTCTACAAAGCTAATTATTAATGAAAAAAAAAAAAAAAAAAAAAAAAAAAAAAAAAAAAAAAAAAAAAAAAAAAAAAAAAAAAAAAAAAAAAAAAAAAAAAAA
>LBNU01020585.1:18916-33196 GCA_014162995.1 Artemisia annua | reverse complement strand
CACATTAGTAAACATGGTATGATGGTTATTCATAATCAAAGAAATGAATCAATCTTAAAAGCGATCTAAATATGCTACATATTTTAACGAAAATATAAGTAAACGAAATACCAAATTACAAAACATGTCATAAATTGACAGCATGGATTTGCAAAACTAAAAGCATATATCACTAACATGTCATGCAAGTCAAGTATCATCATATGATTTCGATTGAATAATAAAATATAATTTTTAATCCAAAAGCATTCTCTTAAAATAATAGGTAGATTATAACATATATACATATGATTTTTTATTTTTAGTCCACTAAGTAAAACCAATTGAAGCATGTTAAGTGATTCATTTCTTAATCGATAATAATGCATAATCAAAACTAAATTTTAAAAATCCTGTGCGTGCACAGGTATTATAACTAGTTTAGGTCTTAGGGTTTTACCCTACTTTGTCTTATAAATACTATTGTAATCAATTATTATAATCATCAATCAAAGTTTAAGATAAACAAATCTCTAGTTCTTCTCTCTATTTTCTTAAGGAGCTCGCACACGCTAAAAGTGATGCCTTACCCCGATACAACCCCTAACCAGGTCGTATCAATTGGTGCTTTCATTGAGAGCTCTCGTTGAGAGGGTTTTTGATTAGGGTTCCAATAAAAAAATACTATTCACGACATTGTTCACGGTACTGTTCATCGATCACTATTCACGCTCATTGTTCGTCGGAGTTACTGTTCACGGGGGTACTGTTCATCATTTTTTTATTTTTTTTTCGAGTTAATGTTCATGGCATCGAGCGGATGTGATCGGGACGCGGAATATGCACTATTTAAGCTTTTGCAAATGGGTACGGTGGTCGAATACGAGAATGATTTTAAGATTCTTATAAATCAAGTAACAGGGATCTCAGAATCTTTACTTAAATTGATTTATATCTCGGGACTTAAACCGCTTCTACAATGTGCACTCTTAAGGTTAGCGCCTACAACTTTAGGAGAAGTCTGTTCCATAGCCCGTATACTGGAGGTTCGTTTTGAGATAATTGCAGGGAAGCTCCATATGTGATTAAAGAGTCCTTAGATGCTAATGAAGATATTGGTGTTGTTGAGGTTAGTAGCGCGATAAACGATGTTTTTGATATTGGTGAGAGTAATGTGGAAAGCATGGAATTTCGTAGTGAGTTTAGCAAATTCTCAGAAAATAAAGAAAGTGCGGAAGATGTTGTTGTGGGTGGTGGTGAAGCGTGTAGGGTTGATGAAAATGAGTCGAATATAGTGATATCACTACTTAAGGATGTATGAGCGTATGTGAAAATGTGTTTATGATTGTACTAAAATACATCTAATGATACGTCTGGGCTCGAGCCCATGACCTATATTTTATATAATAAAATACATCATTTCGGAGTTTTTTTGTAAATCCCTTCTCAATGTAAAAAAAATTGGACCAATAGGAGAGCTCGATTTTGCCACGTAAGCAAAATCGATCGACGTGATTGGTCAATAGAAAGTCAAAATTGAATCCAATTTGGTCAAAATTAAAAAATTTGGTGGAGAAATTTGGTTGAGAAAAAAATGCATAAAAATATAGGTGTCAAATTTATGAAAACAAAAACTTAAAAAAAGAGGAAGTAATTAATAAAACTTTAGTGGTTGAATTTTAAATAAATTATATAGAGATAAGTGTAAAATTACAAGTTTCCATACTTTTTTAATAACTTTAGAAAAAACACAAATAACCCCTTACACTTTATACCCCTTATACTTTATAATATTAACTTTGTTTAAAATTACATGAGTATTAGTATTAGTTTATATTTTAACTTCATTAACACTCATTATATGCTACTAAACTCGCACGTTTTATATAACATGATATCAATAGTAAAAGTTAAAAAATAACATCAACATCAACCTCAGCATGTCTGCCACTTAAAAACATTCTACAAAGCTAATTATTAAGGAAAAAAAAAAAAAAAAACCAATAAACTTATTGTGTTATGGTAATTGAATAAGCCAATAAGCACCTTTAATAAGGATAACCAAACACCCCTTTAGTTCTAATATGAAGTTTTCTTATTTGATGTTGTAACTAACTTTGTTGTTGTCCTCACTATAATGCAACATGTAAGTGGTTTTTTCAGTTTTATGATCTTATCACACAAACTAAAGTGTAATGCAATTTGTTGTGTGCGTTTTTAGAGGAGGATTAAGTACCAACACATGATTGTCATAGAAGGATTTTCTACGCCTGCTCAAGGTATAAATGTATAATTAAGTTGAGTTGTTGATTTAGATAATACATGAATGTGTTTTATGTACCAAATATGTATTGTAGTGCATATATGGGGAATTTTATGGTGGGAGTTCTTATCAGGTATCTTTGAATGAGTTAATGAAACTTGGCAGGTGTTTGCTGTCATTGATAACACTATGGGTATCAACTAACGGTCTAAAATATTGGAAATGAATGGTCGGTAAGGATTCAATCAATCCTAAAAGACTTGCGAATGTACTCTTTGTCATTTTTTTCATGCATTTATAATTAACTTATACAAGTAATTATAGTTTTCTTATATAGTTCGGTCTCAGAGAAAAATTATTTTTATACATTAGACATAAACGTAAGATTAAATTTGAGTTCTACCCATCACATCTTTTTTTGTTTCTCTTTATGTAATAAAGAAGCTATCGTGTAAGCATCTATGTTAATTTGGTAATTTTAAGATCAAACATGAGAAGTAAATAGCACAAACTTATGAAAATGCAAATTTCCAAACAAAAAGACACATTAGTAAACATGGTATGATGGTTATTCATAATCAAAGAAATGAATCAATCTTAAAAGCGATCTAAATATGCTACATATTTTAACGAAAATATAAGTAAACGAAATACCAAATTACAAAACATGTCATAAATTGACAGCATGGATTTGCAAAACTAAAAGCATATATCACTAACATGTCATGCAAGTCAAGTATCATCATATGATTTCGATTGAATAATAAAATATAATTTTTAATCCAAAAGTATTCTCTTAAAATAATAGGTAGATTATAACATATATACATATGATTTTTTATTTTTAGTCCACCAAGTAAAACCAATTGAAGCATGTTAAGTGATTCATTTCTTAATCGATAATAATGCATAATCAAAACTAAATTTTAAAAATCCTGTGCGTGCACAGGTATTATAACTAGTTTAGGTCTTAGGGTTTTACCCTACTTTGTCTTATAAATACTATTGTAATCAATTATTATAATCATCAATCAAAGTTTAAGATAAACAAATCTCTAGTTCTTCTCTCTATTTTCTTAAGGAGCTCGCACACGTTAAAAGTGATGCCTTACCCCGATACAACCCCTAACCAGGTCGTATCAATTGGTGCTTTCATTGAGAGCTCTCGTTGAGAGGGTTTTTGATTAGGGTTCCAATAAAAAAAATACTATTCACGACATTGTTCACGGTACTGTTCATCGATCACTGATTCACTATTCACGCTCATTGTTCGTCGGAGTTACTGTTCACGGGGGTACTGTTCATCATTTTTTTTTATTTTTTTTTCGAGTTAATGTTCATGGCATCGAGCGGATGTGATCGGGACGCGGAATATGCACTATTTAAGCTTTTGCAAATGGGTATGGTGGTCGAATACGAGAATGATTTTAAGATTCTTATAAATCAAGTAACAGGGATCTCAGAATCTTTACTTAAATCGATTTATATCTCGGGACTTAAACCGCTTCTACAATGTGCACTCTTAAGGTTAGCGCCTACAACTTTAGGAGAAGTCTGTTCCATAGCCCGTATACTGGAGGTTCGTTTTGAGATAATTGCAGGGAAAAAGTTGAACATTGAAGAGAAAATAGATATCGTTCTATCATGGCCAAGTGAAGAAGCTCCATATGTGATTAAAGAGTCCTTAGATGCTAATGAAGATATTGGTGTTGTTGAGGTTAGTAGCGCGATAAACGATGTTTTTGATATTGGTGAGAGTAATGTGGAAAGCATGGAATTTCGTAGTGAGTTTAGCAAATTTTCAGAAAATAAAGAAAGTGCGGAAGATGTTGTTGTGGGTGGTGGTGAAGCGTGTAGGGTTGGTGAAAATGAGTCGAATATAGTGATATCACTACTTAAGGATGGAGGTGGTATATTTGATGTAAATGAACTGAACGTTCAATGAACATTTCATGAACCGTTCGGTAAAAAGTTCGTTTATTAAATGAACGAATATGAACAATATTTTACGTTCGTTTAGTTAAATGAACGAACATGAACAAAAGTCTCGTCCGTTCATTTATGTTCGTGAACGTCCGATTATGCGTTCGTTAACGTTCGTTTATGTTTATTTATCTATTTATGTTCATATATTATAGCTTTTAATTTTATAATTTTAAAAATTGGTTTGTTTAAACAAAACAACACTTATAAAACAATATATTGTGAAGAATTCAATAAAGTTTATGTTTGTTTGTCTATTTTCATTTATGTTGATCGTTTATGTTCGTTTAGCGTTCGTTTAGTTTCTTAATGAACGAACATGAACAACTCATTTTCTTAATAAACGAACATGAACAAGAAAATTCGTCCGTTTCAGCGTTCGTGGACATTATTTGTCCGGTTAAAATTAAATGAACAAACATGAACAAGGCTCCGTTCGTGTTCGTCCGGTTCGTTTACAGCCCTAATGATAGTATAAATGAAATAAATTTGGGTTTAATCAAGGAGTTTGAGATTAAGATGTTGGAGGGTAGAGATATTTCCGGCGAGAGTTTGGTTGTTTGTTTGAAGTGGGTATATCGCGAGAAGAGTCGTGGGGCAGCAAAAGATGGAAGAAGGTTGTTGTGTTATGTCCAAGGCAAAGGAATACGAAAGAAGAAAAAGGCGAAGACTGCAATTCAAAGAAGATTATGGGATCCCGGATTACGCCAATGTTGCAGGAGGAAGGACTGCCCAAATGACTAAAGATGTCCAAACGTATGGCATAAAGATTATGACATATAATATATC
Organism: Artemisia annua; assembly: GCA_014162995.1. Taxonomy (NCBI): domain Eukaryota; kingdom Viridiplantae; phylum Streptophyta; class Magnoliopsida; order Asterales; family Asteraceae; genus Artemisia; species Artemisia annua. Next base: position 28,182 of record LBNU01020585.1, on the reverse strand, counting down.
TTTATTTACGTGTCTTTATTTAGGACCGTTTTCATGTTTATTTAAGAAAGTCAATTAAAAATGTTTTAAGACAACACCTTGAGGGAATGTGCCCGAGCCCATGGCCTATTTAGGTCTTAGGGTTTTACCCTACTTTGTCTTATAAATACTCTTGTAATCATTTATTATAATCAATCAATCAAAGTTTAAGATAAACAAATCTCTAGTTCTTCTCTCTATTTTCTTAAAGAGCTCGCATACGCTAAAAGTGATGCCTTATCCCGATACAACCCCTAACCGGGTCGTATTATCTAACCGGTGTGCATATGTGTTGCGTGTTAAGAATAAATAACACCTAATCCGAGCCTCCCCTAGATTTGGACATTTATTATCAACTAAATGGATGTTTTCAATGTAAAATACCTTCCGAAATTACATGTGTTACAACAAAATATCAAAAATTTATTAATTTTTAATTGATTTAAAGAAGTTCTGTAAGTCATGTACATAAAATGAGTTCTGTATTGAATTCTCCCCTAATATATGCTCATCATTTCAACAAAAAAGAATACATTTATAAAATGATTTAAGAATTAGGCATATGTTTTAGGTCTCTATAACAATACTCTTGTCGTAATATGTGTAAATGTTTTTTGAAAAGATAGTAACATCAGAAATTGGGGATAATTTAAGTTCAACACTTGATGAGTTTTTCTAATTAAGAAGTTCTATCATGTTTACAAAAAAGCCAATGCCCAAGATTTAGCATCCCACTTCAACGATTAAGTGACTAAAATCAAAATATACTTTATATATGATGTGTAAGAAGCTCTCCAATCAAATGATCAAGAGTATTAGAGCCTTAGGTGTCATAACACCAAAAAAGTACCGCTACTTCAGCGCCACATTATTTCAACATTTAACACCGAAAAATCACTTATTATCATAACACCCCATAACAACACATTTTCGGATCTGCCGTTTTATTTTCTTTTGCATTTATTTAAATAACCTAACATTTCATTAAAACGAAGACGAAGCCTAGTAGCCCACATATTACCCGGCCTAATAACCACCCTATTTTTTTTAACCGTACATAAACATCATTTTCTCTTTTGCAGTCAAACCCACTCTTTTGCAGACACTTCAAACCTTTTCTTCTTGACACACACTAGAAACACACACAGAATCATTTAAAACTCAAGAAAAAAAAAAAGGGAAATATGGTTTTGTAATATATTTTTTTTGTCCACATATACGTTTCCTCCCACGTTTCTGCATTAAGTCAAATGGAAACGCCGAGCTTAACGCCACAAGGATGGTACGGTAACGCCAGGCAACGCATAACGCCGGCTTCGGCATTTTCATACCTTACCCTCTTACTAATTATGACATGTGAGAGAAATTTGTAGTAAACTCCGTATATATTTATAAGATTATTAGTTGTCGTTCAATGAAAAATCAATAATAATAGAAAAAAATATACATTCTGTAGACCAAATCAAAATAGCAAGAGTGATGACAACTGCTGTAGTTTATTTGATTTCTTCTAAACTCGAAGGTATTTGGTTTAACATAAATTAAAGGCGATCTTGCAGATTCACAAATTGAGAGAATTTATTAAGTGAAATATCATACATGCAACTATCATCCACTGCACACATACACAAATGTGTGTGACATACATATATGCATGTCTGCACAGATACCCTGCATGTATATCACAATATGTGTGTATATACAACACTATGTTTTTCTTATTGGCACATACACGGTTATTATTTAACACGCGCGAATACCCGCAAGAATCAAATCACTTGCTACATCTCAAACGAGTTCGCCATCCAAACTAACAGATGAATATATATGGATAGCTAAAGCCCAGTCGGCTATAGTATGAGACTATGAGGTCACACACTTCCACTTCGCTTTACAGCCCACACACTTCCACTTCGCTTTACAAAAGTCCCACTTGCACGAGCACGAGAAAAGTGTGGAAACAAATTAACATATCATGCAATAGACTAGCAATCTACAAGAGCGAGCTATGTTAGAACAAAGAGACTGATACAAAATCTTAAAAATTGGATAGAGTGGTTTAATCACCCATGTAATGCTCTATCCACCCCTTGTAACTTGGTCTAGCTCCTTGCTAGTTTTTAATTCAATTGCCGTTCCAAAAAAAAAAACAAAATCTTAAAAATATTGGTTTTCACTTCAGTTGTCGTAAATTGCTTTTCTCTCGCAATTTGAATTGACATACCCCAATTAAAGCTGATGATAAGTAGTTCACGGATGTCGCATAAAAAACAATGTTTAATAGAGAATATCATGCAATATACAAGACTAGTTTTAGGAGACAAAGAAATGTTTCAAATTAACAATATCATGTCATATAGAAGACTGTTTAAGAGACAAAGAAATATCTTATGTTAGGTGATGATCGATAACCATCTCTAAGTCGTAAGTAGTTATTGCACGACTTTTCTATGACATTGAATAAATTTTAAACATGATCGTAAGAGCTACTATATGTCAAACTCGAACTTTAAAATAATAAAAGTTGAGGGCATTATTATATGCAGGGCCGTCCCATGATTTGATAAAATTTTTGAGGGCCCTGTACGAAATTATATAATGAGGTCTTTCGAGAAAAATGTTATAAATAAAGTGTTACCATTTATAAGATATAAATCATATAATGCAATTAGTTATCTAAACGTTCTAACATATTACTCATTTAAAATATTTTCTCTTATAGATATCTTTTTCTTCATAAAAAAATATGTGTACACACATATATTTATTAACGAGACAAATTTTGGGGCCCCTAAAAATTTTGAGGCCCTGAGCGGTCGCTCACCTTGCACACCCTCAAAGCCGGCCCTGATTATATGTAAAGTAACCAGATTTGAGACGNATGGTAACGCCAGGCAACGCATAACGCCGTCTTCGGCATTATCATACCTTACCCTCTTATTAATTATGACACGTGAGAGAAATATGTAGTAAACTCCGTCTATATTTATAAGATTATTAGTTGTCGTTCAATGAAAAATCAATAATAATAATAGAAAAAAATATACATTCTGTAGACCAAATCAAAATAGCAAGAGTGATGACAACTGCTGTAGTTTTATTTGATTTCTTCTAAACACGAAGGTATTTGATTTAACATAAAAGGCGATCTTGCAGATTCACAAATTGAGATAATTTATTAAGTGAAATATCATACATGCAACTATCATCCACTGCATACAAATGTGTGTGACATACATATATGCATGTCTGCACAGATACCCTGCATGTATATCACAATATGTGTGTATATACAAGACTATGTTTTTCTTATTGGCACATACACGGTTTATTAATTAACACGCGCGAATACCCGCAAGAATCAAATCACTTGCTACATCTCGAACGAGTTCGCCATCCAAACTAACAGATGCATATATATGGATAGCGAAAGCTCAGTCGGATATAGTATGAGCTCACACACTTCCACTTCGCTTTACAGCTCACACACTTCCACTTCGCTTTACAAAAGTCCCACTTGCACGAGCACGAGAAAAGTGTGGAAACAAATTAACATATCATGCAATAGACTAGCAATCTACAAGAGCGAGCTATGTTAGAACAAAGAGACTGATACAAAATCTTAAAAATTGGTTCACTTCAGTTGTCATAAATTGCTTTTCTCTCGCAATTTGAATTACCATACCCCAATTAAAGATTTAAAGCTGATGATAAGTAGTTCACGGATGTTGCATAAAAAACAATGTTTAATAGAGAATATCATGCGATATACAAGACTAGTTTTAGGAGACAAAGAAATGTTTCAAATTAACAATATCATGTCATATAGAAGACTATGTTTAAGAGACAAAGAAATATCTTATGTTAGGTGATGATCGATAACCATCTCTAAGTCGTAAGTAGTTATTGCACGACTTTTCTATGACATTGAATAAATTTTAAACATGATCGTAAGAGCTACTATATGTCAAACTCGAACTTTAAAATAATAAAAGTTGAGGGCATTATTATATGTAAAGTAACCAGATTTGAGATGCACGTTTTGAAATTGTGGTTCCACATATATATTAATGCTCCTCTGGAAACACTTTATAAAAACATTGGAGACATCTATCATCACAAGCAACTTTGTTGATGATTTCAACTATAAATCAATAAATCATGGTATCAAATATCATGTCATTTCATACTTTATAGTCTTTGAAAAAGTTTTGTTTATGCCAAGGTTTTCTTTCTTGATGTAAAGCCTAATATTTAGTAGTTAATTAATTGATTTTCGTCTTTCTTTAGATGGTGTTTCGGATTTATGTGGGTCTTAAATCATTTCACTTTGTTTAGAGGTAATCATTAAAACTAAAGGTTATCCGTAACCGATGTTGTCGACGTTGTTGTATTCAGTTTAGGTATATGAAAGGCAGTGTTTTGATGTGAGCTAGTAAGTCATGAAATGTAGGATATTAATTAGTAGTAAACTTAAACATAAGTTCGGGACTTAGATTAGTGATTTAAGTGTACACCAAGTGTATGTTGTAATACAGATTGGGAGTAGACTAGAACTAGGTTTCGTTACTTGACTTGCAAAGCAAGGATGGCTTATGGCTGGCTATCTTAAGAGTGGTGTAGGGGGTTCCCAACTGACTTAGGATAGGTTTTTACCCCCATCTTTATAAATAGAGGTGAAAGGATGCTAGTTTAAGAAATTCTAAAAATGTATTAATACAATGTAACCGTTTGGGTCTTTCACGTGTGTGGTTTCTTTTAAGTCGATAGTTACGAATTGTTTTAGATTGTCGAGTCACTTTAATTGGAGTTCTTAGGTTGTTTTTCAGCTTTAGATAACCAGATTTTTGTTTATTGATGATCACAAGAACATGAAAGATAGAACCACTTCGTCCTAACGAAAGCTATGCCCTTGAGTACGAAGGTGAAAATAGATGCTGTTGTTTTTTGATACTAGGGTGAGCATAAAAACAGAAAAAACGAAAAACTAAAAAAGGAAACTGAAATAACCAACCGAGACTAAAAACTAATAGTTCGATTTTTTACTTTTTCAAAAACTGAAACTTTTGGTTCGGTTTTGCTTTTGTCCAAAAACCGAACCGAATCGACTATATTATGTAATAAAGTATATCGAATACATTATAAATAAATAACTATAGAGCTCAGATTTACAAATTCATATTCGTATTGTGGGCGAATCTAAAATATATTTGTTTTAACGTTTATGTGTGTTTACTTGACAATATACAAATGTATATTTGACAATGATCATAGCATGTGTATTTGACTTGCATGTGTGTGTTGCATCTATATGTGTGTATGCATAAAAATTTGGGATAACCTTATTAGGCTTAAATGAATAATAATAATAATAATAATAATAATAATAATAATAAAAGAATAAACAACATTTTTTACGTAAAAAAAGTTTGTTGGTACGAATTGGCCAAGCAAAATATAAATGGTTAAAACCCGAAAAAGTTCAAATACCAAATCGAAATCATTAAAAAAACAAACTGAAAAAAAAACTGATCGCTTTCGATTTTGGGTTTGTAAAAACCAAACATTTCAGCCCGGTTTTGATTTTTGCAAAAACCTTCCACCTGTGCTCACCTCTATTTAACAGAGCAGACCTAGGTAGTGGCCACATGTGAGATGCACCACACGCCCACACATGAATCACATGTCTTGTCTATTGTTTCTTCAAGCTTCGGTACACATTTTCCTTATTTCGCCCTTGTATTCACTTTTGTCTAACAAACTGACTTGTTATTTCAAAACTTTCCTTTTTTTCACCCTTGTAGTAAAATACACTGTTCATCATTGAACTTGTATCAAAACTACATCATTCGTCCTAAATTCAAAATAAGTCTGTCATCCATCCCTCANTACCTCCTTTTCAATATCAACACACTCGAAATGAGTGGTCGATAGATTATGCAGGGTTCTCCGTGAGAATGAAACAAGTATCTTTTGAGAGATACCCGAGTGGCTAGAAGGTTTAAGTGCAGTGCGTCACTGGGTCCATGACGTCTTGTCTTCAATACCGATGTCACCTTAGTAACAATCAGTAGCATATGAGTTGAACCCGGTGTCTGACCTATGGTTGAATATATGGAGGGCTCAATTCTTTTCACCCTTTCTCATTTCATTTCTTTTTCATTCTTCAACCCCTTCTTTCTCTTTCATTCTTTACTCCTTCTTTTAATCATACCTAAGGACTTCTAATTCTATCTATTAGGATTGTCCTTGGGTAGATCCCTCCGGTTCTGGCGGATCATAGGACGGTTTTTCCTAACCTTAGTCACCTTATAACTCCATGACTATCCTATTGTTGCCATAAACCTTTTGCTTGAAAATCTCTCAAAGTGTTTATGATAATAAAACACATTTTGTTTAACACATTGAGAGTTTTGCATTTTTTTGAAATACTCCCCCTTCACATGTGCTCATGAGTTATTAAGGTAAATTTGCACATGTTGGGTAGAGTTGGCATTTTTGAATTGATCCACTCTTAATAGACATATACCCGAGGGACACGTTTACGTTGCTTAGTTAAAGGGATCCATTATCAGCTTTTAGGTGACAACTAGCTCTAATAACTAACTTGAAGTTGTTAACATTCCTAAAAAGGAAGTTAGACCCGTCATGGTAAACATCTAATTAAGAGTTTCTCGAAATGGTACTTTTCTACTTGGATAAATCCTTTCGAATACTAACATTTTTTTTCGTCAATTCGAGAGTCAATTCTGAGTCTGTTTTGAGTCAAGTACTAGACCTTTAAGTCTTAACTGACGTGCTCGAGATTCTTCCACAACTTTTGAACATTTTTGATCACATTTAATCACGTCTTCTCTCCCTCAAAAATAGCATATCATGATATTTTTGATATCAAACTGATTAAATACAAAGGTTTTTGAGAGATAGACGGATTTTGTTTTGCATGAAATCGGAACATTTTTCTTTTTATAATACTCCCCCTCAGAACTCGCATATTTTTGTGAGAATTTTAAGCTTTTGCAATGAGTTTAGAGGAAAGGAGTCTTCTTGAGCAAAAATTCTAAAAATGTAAGAAATTTTAGTTTTGTTGAATTTTGCATCAAGGTTTTTGAAAAACAAAGACTTCTCTTTGTTTGAGTAGGAATGTCACACTGAGGCGTACAACAGTGTCCATTTTTAGGATAAGTGCACTTTGTTGATGAAAATCATTTTTGCATAGCACTTTCCTTTCTTTTAAAGAACGAGTCCTTAGCTGAAATACTAAGAAGTCATTATTGAAGCGCGGGTTTCGTACTGAAGTATACGAAAGCCATTGTTAAGAAAATTTAGAGAAACGACATGTTTTAGAAAGCATTTAAATGAACTCTCGCTCAAGCATATGTACATATCCGTGTCATTATTGAATGGCATTTCTAGAAACGTACATAATATCGATTATATGAGAGACATGTCGTGAGAAGAATATTTTTGGATTTTTGATTTTTTATTGTTTTTGTATTTTTTGAAATTTTCTATTTTTATTTTGTTTTTGATTTTATAAAAGAAATGGAAAATCAAAAATAAAAGATTGAAAGAAAGATTTTATAGAATTAACAGAATTTGAACCCTCTGATGAACTGGGTTCAGAGATAGTTGAAGCACCTGCAACCAAAGACGAAGAGGTTTCACAAATAACAGTGTTAAAAGTACATAAATCATCACTCTGAGGGAGTTGATTATCAACGGTTGTTATGGTTTCTACTTCTTTATCCTGATGATTTACACTATTACTTGTCTTGGTGCAACTATCAAAAATCTTTCCTGTAGGAATCCATCTAAGACCAACTGTTTTAAACACTTTTCCCGTAGGAATCCACCTAAGGTAAGATCTAGGCGTAGTTTTCTTATCAGATGCAGCGGAAGTCTTAGGTTTTAAAAAACTACATCCTGTAGATGTCCACCTTTTAGGTTTGTTATCTTTTTTCTTGTTCTCAACGGATATTGTCTTAGTGGATTGTGTCCTAACACTTGATTTTCCTTTCTTGAGAAATTGTGCAATACATGCATCATGATTAGTTGAAAAAACACATTTTTGACATGTAGGACAGACAAATTCAATATTTTTGTTTAAAACAACAAATTTAACTTTGTCACTACAGTCATTTGAAAATCGGTTTTTGTTCGAAAGCGGCTCAACATTTCTAGTGTTGTTTGTGACATGCATCGCATTTTCCTTTTTCTGTGCCTTTTTCCTAGCTTCCTCTAGATGGTGATTTTGGACCATGTCATTAGAACCAGCAGATTCCATAACAGATCTTGTGATCACATTTGGTGTACTANTCATTAGAACCAGCAGATTCCATAACAGTTTTTGTGATCACATTTGATGTACTATTCCTAGAGGTGCAAGGTGAAAGCACATTGTTGTTTCTTTCAAAAACCATTTTTTGTTTTTCACCAATCTTTGCAATTTCGTTTTGTTTGGCCTGTGGAGTGACTGGTTTTGACAAATCCTTTTTCTCATCGATTTTTGAAGCAAACCGGGAAATTGACATTTTTGGTTTTTCAACCGTGTTTGAAGCATTTGGTTTCTCCGAAGTCGATGGTTTTGCAAACTTAGTATCCACACCCTTTCCTTTTATACTTTCTAACTGAGCCCTCAAAAGATCATTTTGCTCTTGAAACTTCTTGAAATCACGCTCATTTAAACTATCCAAAAGTTTTATGTTTTCTCGAGTTTCATTAACTTCCTTTACCAGGGATTTATGGTCCTTGACAAAGTCGGTTGTTTCTTTTAACAAAGCATTTTCAAGATGAATTACTCTCGCACTGATGTTATACAGTGGGATTGTATTTTCTGTTTGAAACACCTTTTTTATTTCTTTATGAAAACTCGAATGCCAATTTTCAATGCCAATTGTGGTTTTGGAATCAACAATGCTTTGAAGAACTTTGATTCTTTTTTTCACATCATCAAGTATGCCTCTAGTTTCACTTGTGTTAAAAGGATTGTCTGACGACATTTGTTCCAGTTTTGAAAGATTTTTAGAGACAACTTGTGTTTTTGAAAGCATTTTCTTGAAAATCGATAGTTTTGAAACATTTGGTGTTTGTTTTTGAGGGACAAAAGTGATTCCATTAATTTCATTCCATTTGTTGTAATCAATAGGTTTTAAATCTGGATTCTTTTGCTTCATTTTATTTTGACTCTCTTCCGCATGAGCTATTGTATCATCATAATCACTCACATAAGGAGGATCATGTTTCTC
>LBNU01020585.1:1413-18622 GCA_014162995.1 Artemisia annua | reverse complement strand
ATAAGCTGTTTTTTGTTTAGAAAGTTGGTTTTGTAAATCAGAAATTTCCGCGTTTAGGGATCTAATTTGCTTTTGTAAATTAACATCAAGTGTATCATATTTTATTTGCAAATGTTTTTCCCTTGAATCAGAATTTTGATAACCAGTTTCTAATTCAGACAATCTTTGTGTATGAAATTGAAAAGCTTTTTCTTTTTCCTTGTATCTCGCAAGCTCAGCGGTCAATTTAGCATTCGCGGCCTTAGCTTCGCGATTGACCTTTTTCACATTCTCAATCTCAATTTGAAAATTATTCAACAATGATTTAAATAAGGCACGTGTTTCCTCATCATTCTCAGCATGCTGTGAAACAAAGCCTCCATTATGATTCATATCGGGATTTGACGAATCAATATTGCTATTATTTGGCATGTCCTGGTATGTATCATAATCGTATGCTTGTGTCTCAGAATGCTGTTCCTCATGAGGGGAAATATTAAGCATATCATTATTGTTGAAAGAATTGTTTAATGGTACCTCAGATATCACATTGGCATAAAAAACCGGAGATGTCTCAGAATCTGTGTCGTACTTAGCCTCCTGGAGATTCGCCATGAATATGCAGTTCGCATCAATATCTTCACAATCTTCCATATCATCCATAAGTGCCATATAGTCAATCTCCTCAACATTCAACTGAAATCCTGCTTTCTGCTTCTGAGCCAGCATAAATGCTTTCTGCAAATACTCAGGATCTTTCTTATCCACCCTTGAAGGACAGTTCCTTGCCATGTGACCGACACCCTGACAATTGAAACACTTTACCACATTCCCTTGATTCATATTCCCATTTCCATAATTCCCAGCAACTGGAGCGACACCATTTCCACCCTGATTACCAACATTCCGACCCCTCTGATTTCAAACAAACTGACCCGACTGATTCCTTGTATTCTGACCCATATGATTCTGCATAGTCTGATTACCCATGTGAAATGCCTTTGAGAACAAAACAAATGCTTGTGTCAAAGCAACAGTTGATTCATCATTGTCAGTGAACTCTAGTTCATGGAATTGTGGGTATTGTTGTTGTGGAATGACTTGTTGTTGTTGTGGGTAGAATGATTGTTGATAGATAGGTGTGGGTTGTGAAACGTATGGTTGTTGCACATAGTTGTGAGTGGAAGATGATGATGGTTGTTGTGTGTTCACTGGTAGAGGTGTTGGTGTTGTAGCAATGAGTGCAAGAGGATCATGATTCTTAGCCACCTTTTCCTTCCTAACTTCATTTGCCTCAGCTTGGTTTTGCTTCAAAAAGTCATAGAGTTGATCATAATCCACCTGATGAAGATTCTTTGTTTGGTTGACAATTGTGACATATCGACCCCATTCTTCTGGTAGATTGTTGATGAACTTGATGTTTGTCACAATTTGTCGTGGTTCCAACTTGTTTCTGATCAGCTCATTCATCAAGGTACAGAACCTGGTGTAGTATGAATCAATCTGTTCACCTGCTGTAGACGTGAAGTTTTCCCATTCTGTTAGAAGCTTGTTCTCAACATCTTGTTGTCCAATTTCCGTTCCATGACAAAGTCTTCTAACTCGTTCCCACATAGCATAAGCTGTTTCACAACTGTCGACTGCAGCAAAGATCTCACGAGGTAAACCAAGTTGAATGAGATGCATTGCCATATCATCTGCTTCAATCTGCTTCCAGTCTGCAGCTGTGTAATCTTCTTCTTTTTGGAGACGAAAGAATGGTTGAGTAGGAGGTGTTCCATCTGGATTACCCGGATCAAGGATTTCTTTTGGCTGAAATGGACCATTTTCAATGGATTTGATCATGAGCTTGCCATCGGTTTTGGTTTTGATGTAACGAAGCATACGGCTTGTCCATGGAAGATAACCACCTTTTTCAAGCATAGGAGGACGGTTCTCAGCACCGGCAGCATGAATATCTTGTTGAGTTGCCATTATGATTTGATTCAAAGTGACGTGTCGTGAAAAGTTGTTGTTGGATCTTTAGGATGAACTTAGGTTGTTGTTGTAGATTAGGTTTGATGAAACTTTAAAGGCGTATACGGTTGTTCTTAGTGAGTTTGAATTTTCCCTCCAAAAATCTAATTTGAAAATTTTCTTACCCAAAATTTGAAAAACACTATGGAATGCAATTCTAAGGTTGCACGAAAAATTTGAGTTTTAAAAATTTTGACGCCAAATTTTACCCAAAAAAATTTGAATTTTGGCCTAAAAATGTGAATTTTTGGTCAAAATTTTCAACGTTATATCAAAATTTAAATCTCGCGTAAAAATTGAACGTTTAATCACCTGTAAAAAATAAATTTTACTCAACTAAGATGTTATGGTTGTTACTCGCTAGATTTGAAGACTGATACTCGCTAAGAATTCTTGATACTCGCTAGGATTCAATTTGATACTCGCTAAAGATGCTTTGATACTCGCTAGACTGATGTTGATACTCGCTAAGCTGTTTTTGATACTCGCTAAAGTTTGTGTGATACTCGCTAAGAGTAGTTTGATACTCGCAAAGTATAACAACCTTACTCGCAAACGATAAGGCTCAAAGGCATACTCGCCAAATATAATTGATACTCGCTAAGCTGTATTCGATACTCGCTAAGAAGTTCAACGATACTCGCTAGAAAAATTTTGTACTCGCTAATCAGAAATCAATACTCGCTAAAACAGAATACGATACTCGCAAGCTTTCACACTTAAAGCCCATACTCGCTAAACCCCATTTCAAACTCGCTAAACCCTAAAATTTTTTAAGCAGTACGAATTTTTTGATGCAAGAACGAGTATGTTTGATCCTAAACGAGTCTAAACCAATCAAAATACCAAAAAACCTTTAACTTTTATCAAATCAAACTTAACTTGTGAAGAAAGAAATCATACGAGCCAAATAAAAACTAGCGACCCAAAAACCTATCCAAACGAGCCAAAAACCAATCAAAACTACATCTAAACCAACCTAAATCTATCCCTTGGCGATTGATACCACTTGTAGGAGCCCGTATACAACCTAAATCACGACCTTATTCATCAAATCTTAGAGAGAGAAAGTGAGATGAAGAGATAGAGAGTGGGAGGATCACTATGTGTAAAATGAAGAACTTGTATTATACCACAATGATCAACCAAACCTCAAAGTGAGGTTATACAATAGTATATATAGGTGTGAAGTCTAGGGCTTTCTATCTTATACATATTTGGCCCTTCGACTTTCTAGTTATTGAATATTGAACATATAACTTCTTAAAATACTTTCTAACGCAACCTATTACATGATTCAAGAATATACTGACCGACACTTCATAATATAAAAATACAATGCTAACACACCACACGCCCAGACACGAATCACATGTCTTGTCTATTGTTTCTTCAAGAACTTCGGTACACATTTTCCTTATTTCGCCCTTGTATTCACTTTTGTCTAACAAACTGACTTGTTATTTCAAAATCCTTTTTTTCACCCTTGTTTTTCTTCATTAATTTTTTTTAGTAAAATACACTGTTCATCATTGAACTTGTATCAAAACTACATCATTCGTCCTAAATTCAAAATAAGTCTGTCATCCACCTCACATCTCTATTTTGCATCCCAATAGTCCATTTGACTAACGGTTGTTAGTCAATGTCTGTTACACCTCTCACGTGCCTAGGGCACGTGAGGGCAAACTGATCATTTCATAGCTTTATCATTTTAGTTTATTTTTTCCTCTTATTTTATCCCTTATCTAATTTTTTATTTCTTTTTTGTTAAGCCAAATCCAAAACCCTTTTTCCAGTTTATACAAACCATAAATACATCGAACAACCCCGTTAACATCCCAACTTCTTAACAAAAAATATTCACAAACCATCATCACCATCACCATTCCCATCATCAATTATTTTTTTCATAACCAAACACACCATTGTCGTCGCCTGTTGTCACCATCGCCTCCACCTGCCACCACTACATCCGCAACGCACCATCACAACCCATTTAGTTAAATCATATTCACTATTAACAAACTAGATCGAACAAATATCCACAGAGTTGGACCATATATCATTCGACCAATAAAAAGAAGTGGTAGGTACATATATTTAGCAAGCATGTGCAAAATGAGATGTTGAAAATAGGTTGATTAAATATGCGATTGACCACGTTTGGGTCCTATAATACAAGCATAAAAATATATGTCGTAATAAACCAAGTGGTCCTCACCAAGACGTGTTCTACTCGCTCATCTATCTTTCAATGCAAAGTTACAACTGGTTATCACAAATGAAAATAAGCATATGCTACATTTTAATGTGGATTTTGATGGGGTTGAAATGGGTTCATGTATTTAAGTGTATGTGGTAGTGTTTTGTAGGTGATAATGAGTGGTTGCAGGGTGTAGTTATGGTGTTTTGATGGTGGTTGTCTGATGGATGTTGGAGGGTAAATGGGAAACAAGAAGATAGATTGGAAGGATTACAGAAATTGTGACGACTATAATAATGAATTGTTTAAACAAATAATACACTACCTAAAATTTGTCATCATCTCTTTAGCCAATCACCATGATGTGTATAAATTCTTCTTTTTTCCTACTTGTGCATAAATATTCGATGATTATATGAATAAGGTAACTAGGTTGCAAATAAATGATTTTATGCGCACATAAACAAAAAAATATTTTGTGATGAGAATTTAAAATATTAGAACTCTTAATTCTGGGATTGATGATGTATATGGATGAGGACGATAGATCGGTTTTGCATTCCTCAAATGATGATATAATTATAGGATTAAATGAAGGTAAATGTATGATATAATTATGGGATTAAATGAAGGTGGAAGAAGACAAATGCACAAAAAGACAAATTTGCCCTTACATGAAAGGCACATGAGGGTTTAACTGGGGATGGATGGTCAATGAGACTATTGGCTATGCAAAATGGAAATGTGAGGGATGGTTGGCAGACTTATTTTGATTTTGGGACGAAACATGTATTTTGGGTACAATTTCAGGGACAAACATTGTATTTTACTCTATTATTTTCTTCATTTCGCCGGTGTATTCGGTTTTATATAAAATTTGTCTTATAATTTGAAACACTTACCTTTTGTCTTAAATCATGTTGTATGTTGAAACGTAGATGGGGTGAATACGTTCCCGTTTAAAAACTTAAGTTTCTCGTATCAAATAACTGATCAAGTGATAAAATATGATAAGTGACAATAATAATTCTACAACTATTATGATAGTAGAAAGCATAAAAGAAAACATATCACCACAACACATATATAAACACAAAACAATAAGTAAAATAAAGATAAAACAGAACACGACTGTTAGTAGTGGGTTCGACCACGAAGCTCCACTTCGCCCTACTCCACTCCCCGAGTTTCCGACTCGAGAGTTAATTCACTAAGTTAACAAGCTCCCTTCTTGTCGAAGAAAACCTTAAAATGTCACTTGCAAGTTTACCGATACAAAGCTAGATATCGAGTTCTTCTTCGGGTACAACCAAACTTGTTATGTTTTATGGCCCAAACATAACAAACCTATTACCCTTGTGTTTTAAGGCCTAAACACACTAAACCTAGTGCCCTTGCATTTTAAGGCCTAAATACATAAACCATCTAACCTCTAGTTTGGAATATAATAGGTGATACAAGGTGTTATATAGTAGTGATACTTGGTGTTTTATAATGATGATCCAATACATAGTTGCCTAATGGATATGAATGTCTAATCTAAATATCAAGAACTCTAAGCTTGATATGGTTGAACTTCTCTTAATAAGAAGCCTTAAATGGATGAAGATGATAAGAACTCCAATCTTGTTGTGGTGGATCTTCATATGCAAGTGTGCTTTTGGTGGATGAGGATGACAAGAACTCTAAGCTTGTTTTCATGGATCATAATATGATAATATGCTTCTAACAAATGAGAGTTAGAAGCATTATGATCAAGGGTTAAAGAGGGTTTTGAAGACTTGAGAATGTGTAAATTATATTGCAAAAGCTTAATAAAAATGTGGACAAAACGATTGCTTAATAGGCCAGAATGACCTAGTCATAGACTACTACGAATCCACGAATTTGTGTAAGGATCCTTGGGTCTGTATGGATCCGTAGGTCAAAACCTCAGCAAAAATAGATTCATTTTTGAGTGTTCATTAATGTCTTCGAAATATTTCATCTCTAATGATGCATGGAAAAATGGTCGGACTAAAGAGATAAGTTGCTTACCTTAATTGTTAAGCACTCAAGACCTTAATATAGCTAATGGTAGTTTTTATGCAAAAACACTTTGATGTCTTCCTCTTTGGTCTTGGATAATTGCCAAAATGGCCAATCCTTATTTTCATGCAAGATCACATTTGACTTAATCCCCAAGGGGAAGATTCTACCTAGTTGGTCAAATGTGAGATTAAAACATTTTTGTTAAAATGAAAATTTATTTAAATGAAAGTAAACAAAACTTTTGTGAAAGTTTATAATGTAATGTGTTATTAAATGATGCAAGTGTTTAATGCAGTTTGTAACTATTTTTTTTTTAAATCTTATCACTTTACATCCTATAAATACAAACTTCAAACACACTTCTAAACACACAATTTCAAACATAATTCAATCAGCAATTCAAACACAAAATTATGGCTTGTCGTCTCCCTCATACCGTCGAACAACTTCAAAAGTATGTCAAAAAACAAGCCGACAAAGATGACATGGATCGACAAGAGGCTCTTGTCGAAGTTATTAAGAAGTTTGAGCTCGCAAAGAGACTCAAACAACGATTGAGAGAACGATACACACAGTGCAAAGACATCTCTGAAGAGAGAAAAGTTGTGATCGACCAGTTTTGTACGATGAATATCACAAAGACGCTGCCGTTACCGAGACGTTGTGGGGTTGTGTGAATCAGATACAAGCCCAAATCTCCAACAAGATCCGTTGGAGTTTTGAGGAAAATGTGACAGGTGGTTCTGTATCATAACAGAACCAACAATTTATGCAAGGTGCTTCAACTTCTGCCAATGCACCAAGATTTGTTGAGCAACAACAACATCAACCTTATCTGGATCAATTTCGGCTAGGTTATGAAGAAGATGCGGGCTGGAACGAGAGTAAGGAGCGGGAGCTTAGTAGGTTGGAAGCAGAGTTAGAAGCAGAGAAGTTTGCGAACTACTCTACGTACGACGACGGTTACCACTCAGACAACTCTGAACCTTGGGATCACCCGGATTACAATTGAATGTTTATGTAATGTTTATGTTATGTTTTTAATCGATGTACTATTTTAATTATTAATGAAATTTAATGTTTTAATTATTAAGTTTGTTGTTAAAAAAAAGTAAAAAAATCGGTCACTACTATTGCACTTGGGTCATGTCTGGTCACCGGAGAGAGAAAGCTGACGTGACACTAGTGTCCCAGGTCACCACTGTACTTAGTCTAAAGCCATGGGCCGATCATTGGAATTCGATATATACAGTACTTGTAAAGAATTTCGTTCTCTATTTGTTTCTTATTTTTGTTTTGGGTTTTGCGAAATCGCTTGTACAAAACACGTCGTAGCTTACTTCCCTTTTCTAGCGTTTTGCAAAAAGTCTTTCAATAGAACTGCCGATAAAAAAAAGTGTATATATTATAGAGCCTGCTAAAATGAAAACGCGTGGTGCTTAGTTTAATATGAGAAAAATAATATATATCTTTTTGTTTTGCAAGAAAAATGAAACGTTGTATCAAGATATCCTTTAGTCAAAATATGTTATCTATCTTTTATATAATAAAACAAAACCCCTATTGGGAATTTTTCAGTTCAAAAAATGGAACCATACCTTTTTTAGTAATAATTTCTTTATTATGATTTTAATTATAATTTTTTATTATTAAAGATAATCATTTAAAAAGTTTAATCCTATCGTTAGTTGAATATTATCTTTATGTTTTGTGTTTATCTTCTGCTTATGTAGTATATCAACAAAACAAATTTAAAAATTAAATTATTTGTTTTTTAATAAATAAAAACATATCATTCAAAAAAAATTTTAAAAAAAAACCCGCGCGTGCGCGGGTATTATAACTAGTATCATATATAAAATGTGTACACATTAAAATTAATAAACTACCTTTTGAATAATTTTGAAATTATACAACAAAAATTTTCTTTAATGTTTTGATATAGTTTTCATAATTACAGAATCAATATTAGAACAACAAAATAACAGAAAGCACAAAACTTGCAGAATTACAGAATTCCAATTTCACATTTCAGAATTAATAGAATAGTTGAAACCATATTTTACTCATCATGCATACTCATTTTTGGCAAATTTGTGTGTATGACATGCTATATCACATTTCGCAATGACGTTTTTTAATTTTAATATATATGTTTAAAAGATGATACTTATTTTGTTGTTTGATGTTGTTTTTCAACATAACATTTGATTGTAAATAAATTAAATTGCAGGGTATAAGCCGTCGCAATGCACAGATACTCGTTTAGTTGATTAGTGTTATTAAATCCTTTTAAAAGGTCATATTTGCTTCTTCCCTCAATTGTATATGTTTAAGATTTAGATGTTGATTTTCATTTTATTTTTTAGTATCAAATAAGTTACTATCTTGCATTTTGCAAGTACACAACTAACAACACACATATTCTTTAATGTAGGCAAAGTCAAAATGATATACTACAAGTAATATAGTGTAATATTTTATAGAAGATAAAAAACACATGCCAAATTTGATCATCACAATATTATTTTTATTGCTTAATAAGTGAGACAGAAAGCTATGTTCTAGCAAACACACAATAATTTAATTGGTATCTGATGAAATCATCGACTCATTAACTACACAACAAGTTGCAGTATTTGGTTGGAAAAGATACGTTATAGAATTGTGGGCAGAGATTAAGACAGTGATAAAAAAATGTAAAAAAAGTTAAGTATTGCTTTGAAATCATTTCACTTAAACAACTAATATTAGAGTTTTGCCTAACATAGTCATAAAGGTTACATTTAAATAACGAAAATATGTATAACGGTTGGTACATATGGTTGGTTAAGAGATAATAAATTTCAGAGGTGACCAGTTAATGACTACGTTTAGCAATTTCTTTAATATCATTGCCGTTCAAAGTTTCAGACTATTTGAAAATTCTAAATGATATCTGTTGAATAATCATACCTACTAATAGATATATATGAAAAATCATATCATGAGATAGTGCCACAGATTCCTATTGTTAAACAATGATATTTCGTTTAGGACACGTTGTAATAGTAAATGTTTGTAATATAAAGGCAAAATGTAATCACAACTTTCCTGATTATGACCTTCTGGCCGGGTTCAGTGAAGTTATATCATTAAAACTCTTCTGTATGAAGACTGTATCACATACATGACAAGTATAAAATCAATTTGCAAATCCCATGTCTTTGATTTTTGTAATTTATTCTATACAATAGAAATTGACGTATTATTAAGACTTGAACCAATTTTGTCCCCGTAATATATAATCAACACAGGTAAATGATAAATTCATTGAATTCTTATCTTATAAAACATGCAACACATCTTTTATATAATAAAACAAAACCCCAAGTGGGGACTTTTCCATTTCAAAAAAACTAAACCATACCTTATTTAGTAATAATATTATTTAGAAAAAAAGATTATTTTCTTATTAGATAATATTTTATATTTATCCATAACACAAGTAGAAGATAAATACAAAAAATATAGATAAGATGCAATTAACAATAGGATTAAATTTTTTAAATAATTATCTTTAATAATAAAAAAACTATAATTAAACATCATAAATCAAACAAAACAAAGATTAAATTATTTGTTTTTTAATAAATAAAAATATATGATTCAAAAAATTTTAAAAAAAAACCCGCGCGTGCGCGGGCATTATAACTAGTAGTCTCTCTAAAAAGTTCTGATTTGAGGGACTTTAGATCTAAACAATGCATTTCATGTGACAAAATTATACTAGTAAATGAATTATTACAAGCCAACTTGGTATGACTTTTAAAAGTTATTCATTGTGCAATAATGAACTTTAAACACACAAAAATGATTAAACCCTTTGATCGAGTCATATAGTCAATCTATATATTAAAGAAACGAAAAGTGATCATGTTTGGGACGGCCGACAAATTATTTATAGTGTCCTAGTTAGTCCAATGAACTATATCTTTATGCATCAACAACAACAACAATACTAAATACCGCCAAGGCCAGATATAAGAGATATGAGATATAGACAGTCACAACTATACCCGAGGATAAAGAGACTGCTTCTAGAAAGACCTCCAGCAAGTGTGTGTACAAACAAAGTGTGAAGAAATATATACGCTGACATAAACGGAAGCATAAAGCAAAAGATACAAGCAAGCAAAAGCAACGACAAAAATGCATACAAACAACTAAGCAAGGGAGCATGCATCCCAAAATAAAGAAAAAAAGAGCAAAGGACACATATGATCAAAATACACATACACAACATATAAGAAACTAAAGCAAAACACACAAAACAATCAAAAAAGCAATAAAAACACAAATAGCAGATAAGAGTAAAAATAAATAACGCCAACCAAAGGAGACAAACATACGAGCACAATATGATAGAGCTTAATAAATAAACGAAAGCCGAAAACGAAAAAAAAAAAAGAAAAAAAGAAAAAGAAAAACCTATATGCATGAACTCTAGAAGACTAAAAAGGCATATACCTTAATGCATCAATATTTCAAAAAAGCTATACAACTTATACTTTACCATATATATGGTCAATTTATATCGAATTTGGGAAAAAAAAGGCGAAAAGTGATTTAAAAAGTAAATAATAAAAAACTAAAGACCAAGATATATACAACCATGTAGGTTCATGTATTATATTTTCCCGAACCTAAATACCAAATGTAAATAAAAATGATATCAGAACTTGTTCTTTATTTTTATCTTTTACGTGTTAAAACATGTATTCATGAAACAGATGCGTTTTATTTTGAAAACATTGTTAATTAAAAGTTGCTCAAACAAGATCCATAATGTTGTTGTTAGCAACTCCCTAATTTTAATAGGTACAACACCAAATTGGCATGTGGATTGCCATGTCATTGTGTGAGAATTGTTATGTAAAATGTGAGTGGTTGTAGCATTCTCATTTTTTCAACTAGTTATAATACCTGTGCACGCACAGAGTTTTTAAAATTTCTTTTTGATTATGTATTATTATCGATTAAAAAATGAATCATTTAACATGTTTCAAATGGTTTTACTTGGTGAACTAAAAATAAAAAACCACATGTATATATGTTATAAATTATAATTTACCTATTATTTTAGAATAACGCGTTTGGATTAAAAATAATATTTTATTGCTCAAGCAAAATCACATGATGATACTTGACTTGCATAAGATGTTAGTGATATATGCTTTTAGTTTTGCAAACCCGTGTTATCAATTTACGATGTGTTTTGTAATTGTGGTATTTCTTTTACTTATATTTTCGTTAAAATATGTAGCATATTTAGATAGCTTTGAAGATTGATTTATTTTCTTGATTATGAATAACTATCATACCATGTTTACCAATGTACTTTTTTGTTTGAAAAATTATATTTTCATAAGTTTGTGCTATTTACTTCTCATGTTTGATCATAAAATTACCAAATTAACATAGATGCTTACACTATAGTTTCTTTATTACATGAAAAGAAACAAAAAAAAGATGTAATTGTAGAATACATTTATGTATAATGTATAAGAATATTCTCTGAGACCAAACTATATAAGAAAATTATTATTACTTATATAAGTAAATTATAAATGCATAAAAAAAATGACAAAGAGTATATTCGCAAGTTTTTTAGGATTGTTTGAATCCTTACCGACCTTTCACTTTAGTGCAACTTTCTTCACAATTGGCCTAAATCATCACGATAAAAGACACCCATATTTTAGACCGTTGGTTGACACCCATAGTGTTATCAATGACAGCAAACACCTGGTAAGTTTCATTAACTCATTCAAAGACACCTGCTAAGAATTCCTACCATAAAATTTCCCATATAAGCACTAAAACACATCTTTGGTACATTAAAATACATTCATGTATTATCTAAATCAGCAACTCAACTTAATTATACATTCATACCGTGAGCAGGCGTAGAAAATCCTTCCACGACAATCATATGTTGATACTTAATCCTCCTCTAAAAAATACACACAATAAATTAAACAATGATTATCTAATCCCTGTGTTTGTTTGGTTTTTTTATTTCTTTTTTTTTTTTTCTTTTTCTTTTTAATAATTAGCTTTGTATAACGTTTTTAACTGACAGACATGTCGAGGTCGAGGTTGATGTTGTTGTTTAACTTTAACTATTAATATCATATTGTACAAAAGTGCGAGTTTAGTAGCACATAATGAGCGTTGATAAAGTTAAAATATGCTCCATAAAGTTTTTAAAATGTTTATATGGATATCCATATATAAATTTCGAACAACAATTTAATGAGTCGTTGTTATAAGTAGAATCGTGTAAATTTATTTTCATATCACACTAACTCGTGCTTACCATTTGATATTTATATTCCCGTTACTAATAATTTAGCCATATTTAATATTCAAACCCGTGTACGTATAAATTAAAACTTTTAAATAGAATAACATGAGTCCTTATTTAAAAAATATTCTAGAAAATTCTAAAACTAACATTAGTTTAAAAAATATTTAACATGTATTAAAACTAATTCGCATATTTACCGAATTTTGTAATTTTAATTGATGAAAGTATAAAAATTTATACTAATACTCATGTAATTTTAAATAAAGTTAATATTATAAAGTATAGGGGGTATAAAGTATAAGGGGTTATTTTTTTTTTCTAAAGTTATTAAAAAACATGGAAACTTGTAA
The DNA here is from genome assembly GCA_014162995.1 of Artemisia annua. Taxonomy (NCBI): domain Eukaryota; kingdom Viridiplantae; phylum Streptophyta; class Magnoliopsida; order Asterales; family Asteraceae; genus Artemisia; species Artemisia annua. The sequence goes on along the minus strand of LBNU01020585.1, from coordinate 5,688 downwards.
TTTTACACTTAGCTCTATATAATTTATTTAAAATTCAACCACCAAAGTTTTATTAATTACTTCATTTTTTTTTAAGTTTTTGTTTTTATAAATTTGACACATATATTTTTATGCATTTTTTTTCTTAACCAAATTTCTCCACCAAATTTATTAAGTTTGACCAAAATCAATTTAATTTTGACTTTCTATTGACCAATCATATTGCTTGATTTCGCCTATGTGGCAAAATCAAGCTCTCCTATTGGTCTATTTTTTTTTTCAATAAGAAGGGATTTGTAAAAACACTACGAAATGATGTAATTCTTTTATTATATAAAAGATATGCTATACATATTTTTAAATCATAACTATAACAATTATCTTTTGTTTTATAACTTTTGTCCAGGATAGCCTTATTGTCCGTTTCTTTTCTTCTTAAATTGTCTTATCATTAACAAGAGTGGACCCAAGTAATAAATTAATATTTTCTTTTGTTGAGGTCCCACTCATTTGTGTTAAATGATCTTAATCCCAAGGCAATAAAACCCCACCACTCCCCAATCAGACACAACAAAAGAGAGGGGACCCACTTGATTTTAGATCCATTTATTCCGAAGAAAAAAAGAAACAAAGCCTTAGTTACATTTCAAAGAGAAAGAAAATGATGACTATTCATGACTTATTATATTATAACCGTGTGTAAGGTTGTTTTTATATACATGTTATAAGCATATTGGAGAATTCTAAATTGTAAATCACTAATAAATATTTTACATAAGTCATTATTACATGTAAAATATCGTGTATTTATTTTTGCATGGCATAGTAACTCATGTTTTTATTATGTGTACAAAAGAGTTTTAACAAAAGTCATACTAATTGAGTTTGAACAGTTCAATCTACTTGTTTGAGTATGCCATGAATAAAAACATTATAAATTACAACAACAATAATTAGGGCTGAGTAAAATCACCTGAAAACTGACATAAAACGACAAACCGATCGAAACCTGGCTGAACCAACCTTATTCGGTTCGGTTTTTGATTTTTTATAATTATTTCGGTTTTACTCGGTTCGGTTCGGTTCAGGTCAAAACATACTTATTCAGTTTGAAATAGCTAAACCGACCCGGCCTTATTCGGTTCGGTTTCAGTTTTGATAGCTTTTACTCGATTCGGTTCTCAGTTAACATTTTGCCCTTATTTGGTTTTCGGGTCGGGTCGGGTTTGACCCGTTGCTCAACCATAATAATAATAAATATCCTTTTTTAAAAACACATATAAAATATTGGGGGTATTTGTTATATAAAGTTTCAAATTAGATATTTTTATAAAGTTTTGGGTTTGAATGTAATAACTATTAACTAACCAGAATACAACGTTATTTTAAATTAAACCCTTTAAGTTTAAATAATTTGTTTTAAGTTTATTTATTGTAAATTTGCACCAATTTTTTTCTACATCAAATCACAGAATCGAAATTATTAATATTTTAAACATGACCACTAATTAAATATCCTTCCATGATCTTTTATATTTTTTTAAACAATTTTGTGATACATACTTTCATGCAGATTTTTTATTAACTCAGAAATTAGGAGATGTTGAGCCAAAAATTTAATTTTAACTTTCTATTTGTCAATAAAAAATATTAATTTTTTATTGGTTGATGCGAATGATTATTTTTTAATTTTTTATTATCTATTCTCTACTATATATAAAAAGAAAAAGTTTTTTTTTTAAAAACTTTGAAAATAAGAAATGCTTAATTACTATTATGCCTTTATGTCTTGTTTAAAATGTTCTCCCACAATGTTGTTTCTAAAACTAATGTTGTTTCTCAAATTGGCCGATCTTCACCAATTTTTTCTTTTATTCAAATTCGTCCCAATCTCGCTCTCAGTCTCGATCAATATTTTAATTTCAATTTGTTAAACTAGAACTGATATGACGTTGTTGCTATCTCGGATGACGATGATGAATGCTTGCCGATATCAATAACTAAACGTTCTACGAGAAACTTAACCACAATATCTAAGCTATAATTATATGCCGCTACAAAATTCATGTCGCTACGCATGGGTACACGCCTGATCTATACTACATAATAAAGTATTTGAGTTCTTGCTAAATAAGTAAGTCTTAAAATTTTCAGCCAATACACTTAATTATTATGAAATCCATATAATTAAATTCTACGCTACACTCATTGCATTATAATGTACACTAATGACAAAATAAATTTAGTATTAAGATGAATAGTACAAACTTACAGTAATACAAATTTATAGTTGTAAATTTTATTATAAATATTCAATTTTTACTAGTTCAAATAAATATAATTATATATATCTATATTTGTATTAATATATTTACGGAAATTTAAACACACATTTACTATTTTAGAACCATCAAACCGGCAAACCGTCAGATACCGACTATTATTGCATACCGCTTAAAAATCAAGATATGACAAAAACTGCATATTTGGTATCCTGCTGTTTTGCGTGGGTATAATACTAGTATTTTATTGTAGATGTATGTTAGCCAAAATCAATTTACAATATTTTATGTTATTTTAGTTTCACGGATCAATGAAAATCTCAACGTGATCCACAATTACTATATCTTTCTTACTATAATTAGACCTGTTTGAATTTTAAACATTAAAGAAATTATCCGATCGAAATGTTGAAGACTTTTCTAAAATGAAATCATATACAAAGATCAAATATGCTTTATAATTAGTTTTTATTATATCTGAACAACAATGTTAAACGTGATGAAACAAATTATATATTCTAGAGAGTTGGTCAAGTACGACTATCAATACCACATCATATGTTGATAACATGATAAAAAATATATGGTTCTGGAATGGTAACTTAACACCTCTAAATGATTCTTAAAGGACAGAGTTTGGATACATGGGTTATAAATGAGAAATCGAGGTTTGATGTTTTAGTGCTCTCATCTTTTTATATGAATTTTCGCTTGCAAAAAGTGCAAACAGAGTAACAATTCTGGAAAACTCAAATTACTCAAAACAAAAACAAAACACTGTGATTTTAAGTTAGTATCTATATCCGGATGAGTGATTGTCGCACGTATCTAATTTAGTAATAGTTATCTTTATCCTTGTTAGTTTATTCTATTCGCAGTTGATGGATAAAATCGGATGATGAATGTCAAGCCTACATCCAACCATGCATGACTTCATAGCTAACCAAAAGTCACATCTTATGAAGTGACGGATCCAATGTTAATCCACTACAAAACTTGCGCCTTAATAAACCCACTTGATTAACACTGTGTTCTCGAAATTTTTTTAGAAACGAAACGAAATGAAAGTAAAGAAATGTAAAGAGAAGAAAGAGGTAAAAGAAAGAAACTTGTATCTTATTTTTGTTAGTCCAAATAGATTTTTAGCTCTTTCCGTTTTATGTGGAAAAGGCTTGCACGCCATCTTTCCAGATACACTAGACATGCGCTTATCAGAAGACTCATCATCAGTTGATTTCAAAAGCCCATCATGTTGTAGCTTTGCAATGCGTTTCTTGTTTATATGTCCAAGACGACAATGCCACAGAAAAGTAGAACCCAAGTTATGCTTGATTCTTTTATTGCTAACATCATAGAACTATCGTTTGAAATCAGATTATGCATGTCAATCTAAAAAATACCATTACAAGGAATAACATTAAAAAAAATATCCCGAACCTCGACTTGATGATTGCTCAAAGCTTGAAATTGTTCATAAGCTTGAAACATCCAAGTATACTTGCTCGGATCATCCTGAAAGTAAAAATCATAATGATCATTGTAGGCGATCCATAACGTTTTGTTTAAGGTACCAAGGAGAAGTATTGTTGAGATTTGTAGGTGGAAGCGTGTGTTAAAAATTAGTGATTTAAAAGATATTTACAGTATTTTTAAAGGGTAAAAAAGTAGGTAAATTTTTATTTTATTTCTTCTCTGTTTTATTTCATCAAAATAGAATTTACATAGTGGTCGAAGGCAAACGAGCAACAAGCTGCGCCGCTAGCCCTTTTTGGATTGCAAAGCTAACTCTTTTGAAAACTACATCCGTGGATCTATGTGTCATAACATTACTGTTCATAACTCGTTGGACTCTGTTGAGTAGTTCCACCGCCTCAGGTGCAAGGAAACCAAATGTATCAAACGCGAAAGGAATAAACACGTGTTGATTTTCAATGCATGCTTTCTCGTGTTTTGTCACTTTGCACGAGGCGGCTTTCAAAGCGGCATGCCCAGCTGTAAAACCCCGACTACTCAA
>LBNU01020584.1:121010-133134 GCA_014162995.1 Artemisia annua | reverse complement strand
TACAAATTACACTAAAAATTTGCAAAATTAATTTCTAAAAATCTAAAATGACTTTAAAAGATTTATAAAAATTAAAATTAACTATTTTTGTCTTTTTGTGGTTCTTTTATAAATTAAAAACTTAATTAATATTTAAAGTCTAATTAAACTATTTAAAAGGAGAAAATTAGAAAATGAAAAGAGAAAATTACAAAGATAATTTTTACAGGTTCTAAACAATGTATGCAAACTAGAAAAATTATGAAAATGGATCTGAGATTAATTTTAAACACTAAAACTATTTTCTTTTTGGTTTTTCTAATTAAACTGTTTTAATTAAAAATAAATCTAAGAATTACCAAATTAATAGTAGAAATAATAAGAAAATTACTAGAGGTACTAATTATTATGTAGAACTTAGAAAAATTATAAAAAGATGCTACTGTTTAACAAAATCTATTAAAACTATTTAATTACTAATTTTAACTAATTACTAATTAAACTGTTTTTAATTTTAATGAACACTAAATGAAAAAGAAAAATTCTAATAAAATTTATACAAATACTATAAGTTACAAAGTAATTTATAAAATTATAAAAACAGAATATTACTTAACAAAATTTAAAAAGAGAAAATAAAAATTAAAAATGTTAAATAGAAACTATCACGTTTCTTAAAAAGTGATTATTTTTGGAATTTTCTTTTTGAGACTTGTTCTAACACTGAAAATGAACAACTTTTGTAAAAACACTTTTTAAGAAGCTTAAAAATAAGCACTATGCAAGCTTATTTCCTTGGCAGTTTGACTTTGGTCAAACTAGCAATGCAAAAGCTAAAAATAAGCCACACAGTAATCACAGATGATTTAGTAAGCTACAAACAACTTATATGAACATGAAATAAGCCAAAGGTACAAGAAAAGCACACTGAATAAGCCAAAAAGCACAAATAAGCAATCACAATTACCACAGTAACAACCAGGCCTACAAGTTTTTTGTTTGCTTGATTCAGCTTATCAAATTAGTTAGAGAGACCAAAATAAGCCTAGAACTAGAAACTATCACAAGGTGGGGCCCACTAATAAGCTCTGTGTGAGCTTATGAAGATGGGTGTTTATACTGACTACTTGAACACAGGTAAAATTTGACAAACTAAATAGGACTAGCAGACCTATTAAATGTTTTTGGAAATGCAAAACAAGAATTGGGGCTTGTAGATGAGCTTATGGGCTTTCCAAAAAGCCAAGATTCATTCAGTGGGGTCCACTAATAAGCTCTGTGTAAGCTTATGAAGATGGACAAAAACCTGTGCACAGGGGAGGTAAAAGCTCACCCAGGCAAGTACAAGACCAATTTTTTGTAAGCAAATGATTTCTAAACTCTGATTTTCTTTTTGGAATATGTTAACAAGCAACAAATGATCTCAGAACAACAAAAACTTTTTATTTCCAATCCAAATCAAACACTGTGCAAGCTTAAGAAAGATTGACCATTTTGACAGATGAAAACTTTTTTGACTTTTGAGATTATGAACAAGTTTGACTTTTATGAACTTTGGATCAATTTGGCTTACTGAATCTGTTATATTATGCTATTTTAAAGTTATCCTAAGCTTGATTAACAACTTTTACACACAAATTATGAAAATGGTGTACAAATCCTTAACAGATTACAAGAGAATGAATTATAACTAAGATTTTGACTTTTTATCTTATGACTAATGAATTTTATGATTTAACTGAGATATTTAGGCCCTATGTGACATGTACCAAGCAAGAACAAGAACACATAAACACTGGATCACTTATAATCCAAACACCTTTTTAGCTGTGCTAATTTTTATTTTCAAAAGAGCTTGGTGATTTAGACCACAAACTTGATTCCAAATGATTTATTATGCCAACTTAAGCTGATTTGAACACAAAAGCACAGGTCTAACTCACAATTACTCAAGATGATCATTTTTACTTTAGACAGTGAAAATGAGATTATGATCAATTATGAAAATCACTGAATAAACCTAAGTTATTAAGCAATAATAAGACTAATGAACACCAAAATAAGCACTAAAACACAAAGATTAAGCAAAAATAAGGACTAATACAGTAAAATGCAAATTTACACTAAAACTTGAATTTTTAGAAATTGAAAAATGGAAACCTTTACTCTAGCTTTACTAGAGCTTCTTTATGCTCAACAAGCTCCAGCTTATTAAGAGAATAAGCTGGTAAAGTCCATCTTGCCCCTCAATTGTAGGCAACTTCCAAAGCATTCCACAGTCCAAATAGCAAAGGTACCCTGTGATCTTTGTTTTTCTGAATTTTTTATGTTTTTAAGTTTTCTTATAGCTAATTAAGTCCTAAGTGAGCTTTTACTACAGAAACTTAAGGCTTAGAACACCATTTGAACCAAAACAGAAATTTGAAATTTAGAATGATGAAACTGAAATTTAACTTGAAACTTGGAATTTTGATTAACAAAAGATTAGATTACAACACTGAAACAGAGTACAAGCTTCAGAATTCAAATTTTACAACTAGAAATTTAAATTGAGCTAATTCGACACTAATTACTACTAATTTTCTACATGCCTTATCAAATGGCTACAATGTCCTATTTATAATGATCAATTAGGGTTCTTGGACATCTCTGAATCTTTCCCACTTGAATTCTTGACCATTGGATCATTTTGGAGAGATCTTAGCTTGCCACGTGTTTTGGCGCCAAAAAGATAAATTGCAATTTGACTGAGAATTTGCAATTGGGTGGGTGGTGCATTTATTGTGGAGGTGAAGGGTGGAAGATGGTGGGTTGGGCAGTGGGATGTGACCTGCAAGTGGGGTGGTGGGGTGGAAACCAGAAGTGGTTTTGGTTCTGGTTTGGTTTGAACGGGGAGGGAAAGGGGTGAGTTATAACGAAGGGGTAATTGGGCTTGGGTTTTGGGCCAGGGAAAAACATGGGCCAAGGGTTGTGTTTGTGTTTTGTTTTTGGACTGGATTTGGATTATGGGTTTATGAAGTTTATAAAGGCCGTTTGGTTTTGTAGTTTTCACAAGGACCAATTGTGTAATATTTTGAAAGTTTAGGGGCTGAGTTTGGCACTTTTCCAAATTTGTTCACAAGGACTATTCTTGCCATTTTGAATAACCAAAGGATCTTAAGTGATAATTTTCCAAATTTGAATCACCAGGGACCATTTCTGCCAAACTGTGAAACTTCAGGGACCAAACTTGTAATTTTCCAAAATTTTACCACAAGGACCAATTTTGCCATTTATGAATAGTACAAGGTTTATTTTAGATTATTTTCACTTTTTAAATTCACCAAGGACTATTTTTGACATTTTTTAAACTTGGGGGACCAAAGTTGTAAATTTGTGATTTTTGATATTCAAAGGGTTTTTTTGATAACTTATGAATCCCCAAGGACCTTTAATGATATTTTGCATATTTTGAAATAATCAGGGACTAGTTTTGACATTTTGTGAAAGTTGAGGGACTGAAACTGCCAATTGTGCAAACTTTGTTCGTTTTTCATTTGTTTTCAAACATTTTGCATCTAGAACACATAAAACACACTTTTGGAATATTTTCACTATTTTGATGCATTATTTGGTGTTTTTGGATGTTTTGGCAGTTCAGATGATAGAAAAATGATGAGTATTTACACACTCATCATAGACATAAATTAACAACACACAAACCACTGGACCATTCGAATGGTTTTGATAAATTTTTGCAAATCAACAGCTAAATCCTAAACTATGTGGCAAATTAGACTATATTATTTAGATATAATCGGTTTATAAAGTACGGCACAAATTTTGTAGATATCTATTCTTCCACAATGATAACCTAATCCATCATTCACTAAATAATTCAAAATAAGTAAGTAATACTTAAATAATTCATATTGCATGGAAGGATAAGTATGGAATCCCTACAAGTTAGATGTCCAGAAAATTTATTCGTATCCCTTTCTTCAAGCCACATAAAACCCTAAAACAAAAGTAAGCCTGAAAAAAAAAGACCGCCATCATCATCGTATTTTTGCAGATTAGTATAATCAGCTACGTGTGCATGATTTAGATGTTTTGGCTTTGATTTATGTGTAATATCAATGGATCTATAATATATGGTATTCGTTCAAAGAAAAAAACAATACCCTAAAACACCTAATCTCAATCGATCATATATCTCTCACGTAAAAAATCAATATTCTCACAGGAAATTCGATCTGCTACCATGGCCGAGGTATGTATATCATCTATATATAATATATCTTTTGTGTATTTTTATGGAATTTCAGGATCTAACTAACTAGGTTTTTTATTTTATTTTATTTTTATTTTATTTTTATTTTTTTTATATATCAGCTTACATTGATATGTATGGACACTTCTTTTGCATATTCTATTTTTTGTTCAAGTTAATGTATTTTCTTTCTGTGAATGTGTATAGGTTGCAATGAAAAGATGCTTATTCAAATGGTGGAAGCTGAGTTAGAGATCAGGAAAAAATAACATGGTAAATATAAGAAGGAATTCAAAGGACATCCTCACTTTTTTGTATGGACTGAAACGGGCGGGTCAAACACTTTTTTCCCAAAAAATCTAATATGTTACTAGGAGTTTATTTATGTGTTTATGGCTTGAATTGGTTGGTTGTATTATAAGGGAGTTTATTAGGATGTATAGTTATAAACAAAATTACGGAAGAAGTTGTGGAGTTTGAGTATAGGGAATAATACGAAGGTTAATAAGAAGTTTTAATTGTTGTAGTTGAATGAGAGCTTGTAAGTGTTGAGGGAAATGGATAAGAAGGAGATCGAGAACAATAAATATAGTTCTAAGTAAGCACTTCCGCTTACTTAAATATACGTTAAGTTGCCTTTATGCTTCTGCTTATCAAGAGAAGCGAGAATTGTATATGAAAAGTATGTCATATGACAGTGACATATAGTGCATTTTCTTTTTTGCAGACAAAGCAATTTGCAGACGAAGCGAAGAGGCGACTGAAAGTTGCAAGGTATGAGCAAATATTCGAAAGGGGAGATTCGAGTTTACAAGCTTGAAAGAAGTATTTCTTTACAAGGAATTACCCTATTATTGTTTTGTTTGCCATTGGCAAAAGGTATATGAGATGAGTTTTCTACCTTTATATGTTAATGCTACATACAAAGTTGGTATGCTTAATTTAATTAAGTATTTTACATTAGTATTTTTTTCTTACTTTTCATAATAAAGAGAAAAGATTTGAGTTGTTTATGTTTACAAGATGTGGTTTAGTGACTGTTCATTTAATGATTATAAAACTATGATTGTTTATAAACTTATTGCAGATGACATTTGAAAATTAAGACCCGTAGACATCACATATTCATAAAGTAAAGGCTCACACTGGCTCATACTTTGTACGTGTTTCTGTTTTCAATTCTTCATTTATTTTACACTCACTTATGATATATTTTTGGCTTTTGCTTTTTGCTGTTTTTGTAGCTTGCGACTGACGTACTTCAAAACAAACATGCCCATGATTTTTGAGAAATGGCTACATTTTCGTCCTAATTTTAAAAGTAATTCTTTTTATAGGCTAATTTATTAGACCATAACTCTGACAGGAAGTCCTTGAATTTACGACTAATATCTTTGATTGATTAGTTGTCACCAAGTATTTGGTGTAATTACAGGCATGTCGAATGTGTTGGGTTTTAGGTCAAAACTGGTAACTTTTTAAAGCATGTCAAAATTGATTAGGTTGGTTTGGCTAACCTCAAATGCTTTTTAGTCCAACTATTATAGTTTTTTTAGTAAGTATTATCTTAAGTATGATTAAGATTATTTTCTACAAATATATTTTTCGTTGTGAAGTATGACCTTCACTACCAACTATTTAATCTTTTTCAGTTAATAAATATGGATATCGTGTTTGTGAGCCACTGGTCGGACCAACATTGTGCCAGTGGTGTTGCTGCAGTAGCTCAATTAGCCACTACTCGAAATGCTCACGTCACATGAGAAGACGATAAAAGCAAGTTGAGCAAGATTCTAGCGGTAAGTATGTGGCCTTTTAACATTTATGTAATAATTGCTCAAATTGGGATATACTTTTGCATACAAAATAAGCATATACTTTTTTAATTCTCAAGTTTTAGTAGTTGAAATACATTAGAGTTATTAAAAGATAGCGTTCGTTCCTGTTTGAATTATTTTGGATCGTACTAAAGATAAATAAAGCTTGCCTAAAGGTGCACCGCCCAAGAAGCATTTATGCTGGCCAAGAGTTATGCGCTTGGAATGGGGGTGAAAAGATAAAGATTTTTAGGTAATGTCACATAATTTAGGACTCTGGCGGAATTGTTTTAAGGTATGGATATGCAAGACTTAATGGGTAACTAACAAAGTATCTGAATTCGAAAAAGATTACACTCTTTAATCACGACCGACGGGTTGCAAATCACACATGCGCACAATTATTACTATTTGACTTACTTTGGTATGTCTTGGTTATGTCTTGGTTAGTATGCTGCAAGTATTGTCCTTAAAAGTAGGCACTAAGAAACTAAGAATGAATGACTAAAGACCTACCAACATATGCATGTTTACCATTAAGTGATTTTTTCTAACTTATTATTAGCACATACAATAAGACAACAGTTTATGAAATTGATGAGTTGATTCGGCAACTGTTAAATCGACGCAAATTCAAATTCCATGTGACTGATTTGTTATGTTAGGCTGAACCATGCACAATTATGAAGACCTATCTTGCATACTAATTAATGCTCATTCATTTTGTGGTTATTCGTTCACCTTAAGATGCTTTCATGGATTGTATTCTGTAAGTCGGGTCGAAAATGTTCAATTTTAAAGCAAACAGAGAGAATTTGATGGGAAGTTGTAAAGTGCATCAGGAATCTTTTTTAAAAAAATGATCCATTTTAACTTTAACCAATTTTGGCTGGATACCTGACAATGAGTGGGCTGATTTAGATGATAGTATATTTCTAGACCTGTACAAAGTTAGCTGTTTGGATGAGTCACCCAACCATCAACCTGTCCATTCTTCTACCTCTAAGGGCAGTGTAATTTTAGCATTTCAATAGTACAAGAAGTATAAAAAACAACTCATTACAATATCAACACCCTATACTCGGCTTCCGGCTATTTTTGTTCCATTTCTCTTCCGGTGCTAATCAACCACTTATTTCATTTTTCTTATTTAACCAGGTATAAATGAACATCTTGAGCTAATGAGGAATCATGTTAGCGCTGAGATTGCGGCTGATGTTAGTCATGAATCGAAAAATGCCCCTGTTGTTATTCATTTAAATAATATATGCGGCCATTATATTAGGAAAGTAAGTAGCTTGCTTTATTTTTGTGGGTTAAAGTTGCGATATACTGTCATATGGCAGATGCTTCATCTCTTATTTCTCTTCTTATAACAGCTTTCATTGTACCAGACAAAATCACTCAAATTGCCTATAATGTTTTATTTAAAAGCTTCTAACTATCATTTCTTATCTTTAGGTTCCACAGTTGTTAAGAACATGGCGAATGTGATGCGTTGCTTGATGAAGTCGTAGCGTTACATAATTAGGTACCCCACTATTCTGTAAATCATCTACACCCGAGAAAGAACTCTGCCCTTTTTCGGCTTTTATCCAAAGCTTCTAAAGACACTTGAGACTGAATAAAGTTACATAGATACAAAAGCTCCAATATCAAGAGAAAATGAGATTGGTGTTGAATCATTTAATTGTCTAGGTTGGTTTGGGGAACTCAAAGCTGAATGCTAAGGATTTCGTAATGCATGATGACAAATCACAGAGAAAGTAGAAGAAATTAAGTGCGCCAACTACAGTTTGATTAGGTACCTATTGTCTTCTCAACCATTTTCACTATGAACTCATCAATTTGTCAACAAGTTGTGTATCTATTACAAACTTCCGTGATATATAGTATTACTTTTTCCTTCAAATAGAAACAAAGTTTTGTGAATTGTCGTTAATCTTGAAATTTATATTATATTATTGCAGGAAGGTTGATGAACTGAGTAGTGAACTGAGCAATACATGAGCGATAGCCAAACAACAGTATTTCCTGTAAGTCCAACTTATTATGAGACCATGTTTAGTTTTAGTTAGACAACTTATAATTTAAAATTTCATGCTGTAGATGTTGTTAATAAATTTTGATTTTATCATAAATTATTTACGATAGATTATATGGCTGCAATCTATTCATGCTCTTGACAGAGATCATTTAAGGGGCTTAATAATAGCTTTTTAATCAACGTCATTTAGTTTATATTGTCTGACATAAGTCGTCCATAATGTAGCTAATTTGTTTTTGCTATTTTTTGAAGACTAATTCTATCGTTAACTGTACGCATATAGGTGCCGATAGTCGAAACCGCAAGGATGCTTATTCAGATTGTTCAAATGAACTAGAGATCAGCAAAGGGCTAAATATAAGAAAGCTCTCAAAGGTAGCTTCACTTTTTAAGGTAGTAATACTGATATATTTTTTATAGTAATGAAATTTTATTAAGAGGTGTAAAACCTTAATTTTCCAATATACACATACGCCTGTTCATCACATCTTGAATAAATCTTATTTATCTGCTGGTTCGCTTAGAAATAGAGATAGTGATTGTAGTTTCAAGTTTAAGTTATAATTTTTTTGATTTATTTGCCCACTGGTACGTATTTTCATGCCTAAAGGTCGTGTTATTATGTTGTGATATTCGTTTTTGTTGCTTCTTGATTCCTTACATTCGTGTCTTAGCGTGATATATGTTTATATATACGTATTTGAACATATTTAAGATATATATTTATTATGATTTAATTGATTTTTATTTTTTATTTTTGTTTCAGAATCTTCAGCATTTGTTGAACCGGTATGTGGTCATGTAGCTTCAAAGGCTTTTCGTCCCATAGTTCACAGTCGAGGTATGATTTTATGTTGGGTTTTGAGACTTTCAGGTTGTAAGGATGTTCATCCCATATCATCGCGAGCATCATCCCACAAGCATTTGGTATATTTAGATACAATGATCTCAAAAGGATTACGTAAAGAAGATTTATATTTGTTATCATATTCAATTTTTTTTGGGTTTTAGCTGGAATAAGTGAAACTTCTTCTGTTGCCCATCTCAGAACAATAAACAGCCATTTTGCAGACAAACAGAATAATACATCAATTCCATGGTCAGGTGTTTAAAGCAGCTGCTATTTATAGTTTACGTGAATATTCCGCCTTTGAACTAGCAACAGTTAGAGTGCAAATGATACCTTACAATCATATTGTTCTGGCCAATCGGCGTTCTCAGTCATTATCATGTGGTGAGTTGTTCATGTGATGGTCATCGTTTATAACATTCACTTACATGAATATTGAACTTGCAACAAGGCACAATGGAAGAACAATTACTCTTCGATGACGATTCTGTCATCAGTGATTCTCATCCACAGCCATTTGCCCACAGAAAGTTGTTCATGTTTTTTCAAAACCGTGTACGTGATTTATACTTTCTTTTGTTTTTGGAACATCCATTTAAAGCTCTACTTTACCTCTCATCTAGGTCAGTCTGAACCGCGTGGGAATGCTGTAGATACCTCTATTGCTCAAAACACTCATCCCAGGCGTATGGCAAGTGCTAAGCTACCTGTAAATGTATTAGCGATTATATGCTATACAAGTGGTATAAGGAGGACTAACATCCAGAGAAGACAGATAATCGAAATTGTTGGTGTCGATATAATTTTTACAGCTCTTTTTAAGCTTTTACCAATTTCAGATAATTGACTACTGACGTATAAACATATAAGTTTTGGAATTTGAAATGACGGTTTGAGGCTGAAATTCGTGTTCTCACAAAGGATGAAGGTGGTCATCCTACAACCTTCGTCTCAATCTACAGACCTCAATTTTATTTGCTGATGGCTGATGTCACCAGGAAAGTGGATTTGCTTGAAAGCGTAAAGATAGTTATGCATGGAGGCAATGTCACAGCTGCTTTTGAACTTATGCACCAGTTGTTCTTGAACCAGGTAAATGCAACAAGTAAAATGGTGAAGATGCATGTTTCTTGACACATAATGAATATATTGATCTTAAATGCAAATTGTAACTGAGTTTAATTTATTCTCGCCTTGAATCCAGCTTCCTCAATAAATTTGCCTTATAGGAATGAACACCTTAAGGCCAAAAGCTAAAAGAAATAAGGTTTGTATTACTTTTTTTGTTGGTAAGATATTACCATTAGTTGTCTTTTCCTTTACATGCGATGCCTTCTTCTACCCAGATCATGTATACTGTAACACACCCTTTAATGTAGGCATCTTAACCAGGACATTACTGTTGCAACCTGCATTCGCCGCTCAGTCTGTTGTAGGCCTAGGATGAGACAAGTAAGTATATCTTCCTTTTGGTTTTTGTTTATCCATATATTTTGAGTTATATTCATTCTTACTGTCCCACGTACATCATAACCTATAGCCATTGTGCATCACAAAATTTGGATAATGCTTATGCCAACTGTATGCATACTACTAAGAATGGCAAAACAAAGCCGACCATTGTTCTAACAAACTGTTGATAACAGATTACACGCCTCCGGGTCTTTATTTTGTGCTGAACAAACGGTCTATAAAAGGAAGGAAGGCTTATGAGATAACCAATTTATCTAATGCACAACTGCAGTAACGGATACAGCCATACAGGTGTGCGTTCTTTTTTGCATACGGATGTAACTATTCATTCAGCTAATGATACATGTATGCATAATATGGTTATTAGTAACAGTAAAAAGTTTCATTTGAGTAAAATATGAAAGACAATTTACCTTACACTCACTCTTCGTGACGTGTTTTTTCAGTGCTAGCGACAAATGGGATCGTCCTACAAACCAGGCATGTAAACTATTTAATTACCTACCGAGCTAATTACTATATATAGGATATAAATGACGGCTTAGGCTACAATGTTTCTTATAAATTTGTTTCTATTGTAGGTACTAATGAAGGTCCACAAAAGGGTTCTAGCGGTACGCGTGGCAACAACAGATAATGGCAATCGCGAATGCCAAAAGTAAGCCGACCACGGTTTGAAAGACTCAGTAGGTAAGGATTCGTCATGTTCATACGATTTCAGGAAACTCAGTGACACAACACTACACTGATCCTTATAAAGTTGCTCCTGCTGTAGGAATTAATGAAGGTCCAGAAAAAAGGTTCTAGCGGTATGTGTGCCAACAACAAAGAATGGCAACCGCGAATGTCAAAAGTAAGTCAACCACCGTTAGTAACAGTGACTTGGTAACCTTGAGATTTGTGTTGAACCACAAGGTGCATCTCACTATGGGTATAAGAGGAATGTGTGGGTTTGCTAGATATCCTTGGAGTGATGAGTTTGGGATCTTTTTTAATGCATGCATCCTATTGTTATAATGTGTAGTGGAAACAATAATGTGTTGAATTCTTAATATTATAGGCTATAATATAATCGATTAGGCGAAAAACTTATGTTAATAATATATTTATTGCTTTTGTTTTTTATACACATTGCATCACTTTTGTTTCTACAATGCACATGACAATGAAAAGACTTTGTTACGGTTTTTTCCGAGGGCTATAACTTGGGTTTACTGTTTTGTTGGAAAATAACTCATCAACCACGTAGACGATGTTTGATGTTTTATTCTTTTTTTATTCAATATAAGAAAAACACGATATAATTAATAATAATAAAGTTATACATGTGTTCTTAGTTATATAATATTAGCTTTGATTATTTTTGTTTTAAGTACGTATTTATTGCATTCATACTCAAATGCAAAACACGACATTTGATTATTTCCTTTTTGTAAGACTATAAAGTGTACATTGACGGTATTACTAAACCCGATATCATTTGATCATGTCATATCTGATTATTACCCATGGAGTATGTTTTAAAATGTAATTTTACTACCATCTTTCGCTATAGAAAATATTCCAACGATAATTATAAGACATGCCCGCCCATCGGGCGGGCTTCGAAAGCTAGTATATATATATATATATATATATATATATATATATATATATATATATATATATATATATATATATATATATATATATATATATATATATAT
>LBNU01020584.1:64443-111686 GCA_014162995.1 Artemisia annua | reverse complement strand
CCACTACAAGAAAAGGGGCCTTTTAGGACCTTTTTCAGCGACACTTTTTTAAGCAGCGTCGTAAAAACACATCTAAAATGACGAGCTAGTTCATGAGTCCTATTATCATGGAACCTAATAGGACATTTCATGTATTGGTCTTATTAGATGATTTTTATAGGACACTTGCTCATTTGAGTCTCGTTATGATATAACATAATACGACACTTGCTATTTAGGTCATATTATCTAATGTTTTATAGGACTCTAAGATGTGGAGGTCATATTATATATAATCTAATATGACACAAGTATATGCGTCCTGTTATATTCGATTTTATAGGACACTTGTATGGTTTGGTTGTATAATGAAGAATTTTAATAGGACACTTAGTGTACTGGTCATATTAAATAAGCTTTATGAGACACTTATTTACTTAGGTCTTATTATGAAAGAAACTTGATATTTAGTCTTATTATCACAATTTTTATCAAATACCAGTTCGTTGCTGTCTTATTGTATTTGACCTTATAGAACACCTAATGTATACAAGTTCTAACACATTTGATATTTGTGTTACTAGTTTTTTATAGTATTCTAAAACATGCACTACTCTTCGAACCAATTAGGTGCCATTTGACTCATTGAACTTAACTTAAAGCATGAAAGTGAATGCTCGACTGAACTCAAGTGAAGTTTGATCATTGAGTTTCATAGTCAACTGAAGTTTTGATATTTCAATTCTATAATCAAGTCAAGCTTGGCAAGTTTGTACGACGTTTGAGGAATACAAACATATAGTGGCTACACAAACTCTTCAAAATTAAATAAGGTTTCTTAGCACTATTTTGCTTCACCAACGCCCTTTCACCTGATTCCTTTTCGTACATGCTCGTACGCCTGTCACGATCTTCTTCGAACTCTACCACCCTTCTCCCATACATTTGAGTGCATGGGGAACCAATCCTCAGAATTAAAGTGGTTTTGTTAGCACGCATCGGTCTAGGTTATACGAAACACTTAACACAATATCTTAATTGTAACTATTTGCCGCTATAAAATCATATTGCTATGCACGGATGCACGCCCAATCTTTATGATTCTTTTGTATAGAGTATTTTGTGACTAATGGTATTTTGTGACTAATGGGGTGTTTGGCTAAGCTTATGAATTGAGCTTATGCTTATGTTATATAAGCAGCTCGTGGTTTATATATCATGAGGTATTGCTAAGTGTTTGGCTTAGCTTATTACTATCTCCGTACCTAAATAGATGTCTAGTTTGACTTTTCAGAGTCAAACTGGTTCAACTTTGACCTTAACTATTTTTGTGAGTGTTATATAATATTTAATGCAAAATATATGAATGGATTGGGTTTTAAGAGTATTTTTCAATGGTATAATTTTTTTTTTATCATGTATTATATAACACACAAAAATTATTTAAGGTCAAAGTTAAACCAGTTTGATTCTAAAAAGTCAAACTGGACATTTATTTAGAGACGGAGGGAGTATAATTATATGGTAAAATGACAAAAAATGTGTATGAACATTAAATAGTGTAATTATTAAATAAGGTTATAAAATTATTTTTTATAATATTATTATATAAGCTCATAAGCACACTCATATAAGCTTAGATAAACACTTACTTTAAGCTTATTTAACATATACGGAGTATAAGCTAATAAGTCCTATCATATAAGCTTAGGTGGTGTTTGATTTGAACTTAATTGACTTAATATGAAAAAACTTAATTTATTAAGTCATTTGAAAAGTTGTTTGTTTTTCACTTAATCAAAAGAAATGACTTAAAGTAATAAGTGACAAAACTGAGGGTCTCCACGTTAAGTCATCCATTAGTTAAACACGACTTAATGAAAAATTTAAACAAACATACCCTAAACTTAAACACTAAAAGTATTCTTATAAAAGTTTCAATCTCCCGCTTAAACTTTTCATAGTCCCGCCCATCTTTTCCCAAAAATCAAAACCCTACACTTCTATATCCCTTTAATTTCTGCCTCCGTTACTTTTCTTTCACATATAGCCGCGCACACAAAATATTGACTCTGCACCATCTTTTTTTTTGCTTCTTCTCATGACTTCTATCCAAATTCATCTATAATAAAGTATGTACAGATCAACCGACATCAATTTTGTTGATTCGAATTTCATATGACTTTTGCCTACCTATTGTTCGAAAATTGGGTTTGACATTTAATCCGCCATCAAAGGTCGTATCAAGCCTTATTTTTCTTAACTTTTATGTGATTATTGTGTTATGATATATCATGTTATTCAATACAACATACTTTAGACCACACAAGTCAATATTTTTGTCAAACGAAACTTGAATTGAAATTAGGCCTAGGTTGTGGTTTTCTTAGATCTTAATTGATAAAAACAAAAACAATCGGGTAAGGCATTGAAGAGTACAAGACCAAAAAGATGCATCTAGTTTTACAGAATGCTCTAAAGGAAAGATCTTAATATTGTCGTCAAGTACCATTCTTTTCACCAAATTCTTTTAACCACACGAAACCAGGATACCATACTACTATACTATATAAAATAAGGAACCCTTCTCACGCAACCGATTAGCTTACAAATCATAACTCTTGCATCATTAACAAAACTGCACCGAACTACATTTTGATCCAATAACATTTTCAGATAAAATTCAAATTTCATACGCTAAGACATTACATGTTAGGTAACAATCAAAGGCCTTGACCAATAAGTTAGGAATCTAAAACCCAATCACAAAGCAGTTCAATCAACTGACAAGTATAGCATCACATGACGTTTAAATTACAAAATTGACCTATAACATACAGCATAACTTCCACGTTTTAATTTTTTCCCCTCCCGTCATTTCAAAACCTAAATCAATAACTAAACAACTCACAACATTATCTTGATCCACAATCCAAATATTTCATAAAGCACTCAATTGTAACTAATAAGCAATTCATTTGTTAGACAAGAATCAATTCCCTCGACCTATAAGTAAGGCATATAAAAACTAATCATAAAGCAGTCCCACGTCAAATATTTATTCAACTAGCAATTATACACCATACCATGACGTTAAATAACAATTTTACAAACCTATAAATTAACTTCACATACGGATAACTAAATTACTCATAAAATCATTTTAATCCAAAAATTAAAACATTCTATACACTATATTCAGAAGCTGAAACTTAATCATGATCACAAATGTAGTCCCGGCTCAAATGCTTCAATCTCTTAACATACACATTACAATTATTCCAGAAACATCAACTACACTCAAACATCTTTAACTAAACTACTCATAACAAAAGCATGGTTTCCGACCTTTTGGCCGTCTAATTTGAACCCAGCGCCACATAGACTCAAACCAGGTAATATAAGTTTTAATCCACAATTCAAACATTTTCACACAAAATTTAAAATCCAACCAATAAACTACCACCATTTTGTACAAACCCATCAACTTATTAGAAAAGCATCTAAAATCTAACCATGTACATAAATCTTGATCCACAAATTTATAACATTTTCACATAACATTCAAATTCCACCTAACCATGAATCTTGATTACCTCAAATTCATATAAAAATCCAAACTTTTTGAAAACCCAATTTTATTAATGCAATTCCAGCTCATATTTACACCCAAATCACAAAACCAAATATTTAAATCAACACAAAATTAACCTTAAACAAAACAAGATCCAACCTTTTTTCTTGTTTCTTGCTGCTGCTGCATCATTCTCAAAAACTTTATATATATATATATTTTTTTTGCTATGAATCAAATCAGCATATCATCACAACCCACTTTACTCAAACCCTAAACCCCAGAATCCAAATCAGCCTCTACAGTGAAATTGAACAAGGGTTTAGTGAATTCAAGTAGTGGGCTGTGAAATTTTGGGTCTTCAATTCAAGATCTGACGGTGGCGGTGACGGTGGTTAGGTGGTGATGGGCGGTGAGTGGTGACGTAATAGAGAGAGAAAGTGATGAGAGAGAGTAAAAGAAAGAAAAGAAAGAAATGAATGTGGGTGTGTTTGGGTGAATTTATAGAGATGAATATATATATATATAGGTGGGTGTTTGTGTGTCAAGTTGTGTTTATTATTTTGTTTTATCCACATATACATGCTTTTAATTGTGTGTTTAGTAAATGCAACTTGTTTTTATCCATTTGGTAAATGCAACTTGGTTTGTTTATATGTCGACTAAGGCCGTGTGTGACAACGAGGTTTTATGAGCGTTTAAAATTAACGTTTACGAGTGTTTAGTTTTTTTGTGGACCGACAACAACGGTGATATGAATAGGTAGGATGTTGATTGTCGAAAAGGAAAATGTTTCGAGAAATTGTTAACTGGTATTTTGTTTGATCTTTTAGGTTAAGACTATTATTTTGAAACACTGATAAAAAAAAAGTTTTTAGCTTTACGTTATATTGTGCTTTTTTTAATACGTTTACCGAACGCTATCAAACAAATACTACAAGTTTTGTTAGACTTGACCTCTGTTTAGCGAAACGGTAATCAACAAACTTTTTAAGCAATTTAAAATGAAGGTTTTTATTCATGAAAGAATATTACTTTCATCTTATTATACAAGTTTTGTGGTTTGTCTCTAAGTAGAAGGAATATTCCTTTATGTGGATGATACTTCTAGCCAAACTTATACAATCCAATATGGTGTTTTGTATTTTTACGGTTTAGCTTTGTTTATAAGATTGTTCAATCTTCTCCTGGGTGAAGAAGTTACATTTAAACGTGAAATTATTTTTATTATTATTTTTAACAAAAATATATTATTATATGTGCTCCTAAATTTTTAACAAAGAATAATACATTATTCATCCAATACTTTAAACCCATTTCGTTTATACCCCTCAAAGTTTTCTTTAAATTTTTTGGTTTCTTCACTCAATATGAGGATGAGGATGACAAATATTCGCGAGAAGCGTAAAACCAATATGAAATGGCACCTTACTTGAGTTTTATGTATTTTGTTATCCTCAAATGAGCACTCTCATGTAAAAATAATATGGATGTTAAGATATGTGTCATACTGTAGTTTATTATATTTAGGATAAGTGTTAAAGTCGTATTAGGAAAGCGTCATTGTCTTAGGAGCTCGCATCACGCTTGAAGGGGTGCTATTATCGATACAAACCTTAACTGGGTCGTATGCTACTAACAGTGTTTAAATATTACTACCTCCGTCCCATAATTATTGTCCAGTGTTGACTTTTGAAGTCTATATTTTGCAATTTTAACCTTAAATATTTTTATTTGTGTTATATAATACTTGATAAAAATTATACCAATAAAAAATACATTTAAAACTCAATCCGTTTATATATTTTGCATCAAGTAATATATAACACAAAGAAAATTATTTACGGTCAAAGTTGAAAACAAAAGACTACAAAAGTCAAATGTGGACAATATTTATGGGACGGATGGAGTATTATTTAAACTATTTAATAAATTCAAGTTTAGTAAAATAAATAAATAAATAAATAAATAAAATAAAATAAAAAATAATGTTAGAATGACAAGTATAATTATCACATATTGTTTTGCCTAATATGTTGTTTCTCTATTTTGTGTTCAATCAATATAGTAAGAGTTTAGCACTTAATTATTGATCAAATTTTGGAACACTAAGTTTATAATATATTAAACGTGAAATTATGGGCTAAACAATTGTATCTTAATTATTGGGCTTATTGAAGGGGGCTAGCACCCGCTAGCCACCCCCTCCCTCCGCCCCTGTTGATAGTCGATATGCAGATAATAAAACTATAACCATAGTTTTGTGTCACGTCTTTAACGGGTTGATTAGTATATGAATACGGCAATAAACATCTAAATTTGCTTCAAATCTTTAATGAACAACTAATATACTACTGAAACAATAATTTAGCTTCAAGTTTTATAATGGGTTAGTTCAAGATTTCTAAGATAGTTGATCGATCACTTACTTGGTTCAGTGAGAGTAGTTAAACCAGATTCACCAAAATGACAATCCCATTGGTTTCTTCCATTGCTTTGGTAATATATATTCATGGCTACGGAAGCATGGTTAATGAGAGTATCCGGAACATAACATGCACCATCTTTCTGCAAGATCTTGCAATCTGCATGCGAGCATGCATAGTCCACATTCTCTTGCAACGTCGCTCGAAGCGATGATGGTTTTGCCACACACCATGTTTTCTACAACACATGACATGACCAAAAATTATAAGGTTTGTCGGTCTTTTTCCTGAAAACCTTGTAAGTGATAAAAAATGTGATACCATGTTGAATGTGAATACTGAATTAATTGAATTATGATGATCAAAGTGTCCATACAATATAAATAATACATAAATGGGATAGGTCTAATGTTAATCCTAATGTAACAATAATTGCCCACTAACATATTTTTCTAATAACCACCTCACTAATGATTCTAATAAAATTAGTTGTAAATTAAAGTTTCTTAGACATAGGTTTAGCAACATTCATTAAAAAGTTAACTTCTGATTGAATAAGTTTAGCAAAATTCATTAATTAAAAAGTTTATGATTGAATGTATCAATATTTTTTTTAACTAAAAATTCTATAAAGTCACTACTGAGAATAAGTGAAGTGTGTGGCCTAAGAGAAATTAAAATGTAATCTAACAAACATCAAAATAAACAACCCAAAATATACAATAATTTTCAATTATAAATTTTGAAAACAATTCCAAGCACAAAACTATATATATCAAGCAAAAACCCTTAGAAAACAATGCTCAAATATAGTAGTGTTTCTGATTAAAAAGAAGCCATCATCTTGATCTAATTCTTCTCAATCATCTACACATACTGGCAACCTCCATAACCTGCACATTAGCGAAAACTTGGAATAAAATAAAGGTTGTTGATAATTACGCCAATAATACCACAATTACCATAGTTTTGCGTCACGTCTTTTACTGGTTGATTAGTATATGAATAAGGCAATAAACATCTAAAAATTTGCTTCAAATTTTATAATGGGTTGGTTCAAGATTTCTAAGATAGTTGATTGATCACTTACTTGGGTCAGTGAGAGTAATTAAACCAGATTCACCAAAATGACAATTCCATGTGTTTCTTCCTTTGCATTGGTAATATATATTCATGGCTATGGAAGCATGGTTAATGAGATTATCCGGAGAATAACATGCACCGCCTTTCTGCAAGATCTTACAGTCGACTTCCGAGCATGCATAGTTCACATTCTCTTGCAACGTCGCTTGGCTCGATGATGGTTTTGCCACACACCATGTTTTCTATAACACAAAAAATAACCAAAAATTCTAAGGTTTATCGGTCTTAAGAACCTTTTAAGCGATATAACCAAATATCATTGAGAGTCAAATAAGAAAGATTGTGTAATACCTTTCCATGAACTTCCCTTAAAACCCCAACTGCAAAATATCCAAGACGATAATAAGAATCAAGATTCAAAGTCAGTAGACATTGTCACACGTTAAAAGTTTGAAAACGCATTATTGTTTTGCACAATGCAATACAACGATGCGTTTTCAGATAGCTAGATATAAGGAAGTTAGTTATAAGTATACCTGAAAGAAGTAGCAAAAGAAAAGCAAATACTTTAGCAGCCATATATGTTGTTTAAGTTGTTATTATGAAATGATGAATTTTTTTATTATGAAGTAGCTTAATTTGTGGGTGGTTTTATAGAGGAATTGTGAGGGGAGATATAACGGCTCTATTGAAAATGGAACATGACGTTACGTTATTTGCAATAATTTAAATGACTAAGAAAGCGACCCGTATAGTTTATTTGGTAAATGTTGTTGTTATCCATTACATCATAAAAGTATAAAACTCAATTAAAGAATGTTGAAACTTAAGTCACTTTGTAGAAGTATTGTTTGTCATTTTGTAAAATTAGAAACACTAATATCATAACGATACTTGTACCTTAGTAACGGCTATTAAATTTTTTCCATTCCTATCGTTATCTTACTTAACTGGCCCGACCTAAAAACTAAGGGTGAGCATGGGGCGGTTTGGGGCGGTTTTTTGTTAGAACCAAACCCCGAATCAAAAATTCGGTTTTACGTTTTTTAAAACTAAACCCCCACTAAAAGTTCGGTTTGGTTTTTGGTTTTTTGCGGTTTGATTTTTGGTTTTTTCGGTTTTCGGATATCCGAAATTTAAGTTGATGGTTTTATGTTATACTCATTATTTTAGCTAATTATTTAAATTCGGATATCCGAAATTTCAGATAACAGTTTATATATCAGAATATCCAAATATCTATAATTTTCGAAAAACTTTTATATGAGTTTCAAAAATGACATTTCATAAAACGCGACATTTTAATAAATTTTTATCAATTTTTTGGATATCTGAATACAAATATTTTTAAACATCCAAAACCTAAATCAAGAAATCCTAAAATGTAAGTTGAATATTTTGTCATAGATTACATAACATGTATATAAAGATGAGATGTGTGAACATATATGAAATAAAGAAAACTAATTTTAAGAATTTATTATAGTGTTAGCTAAATAAACACATGTTACGAATATCTAATCTCTTAGTTTTTGGACTTCGATGATTACTTGTATCAAAACTAATTTGCATACATTTTTTATTATTTTTATGAAAATTAGCATGTGGCGGTTTGGTTTTTTCGGTTTTGGGTTGTCATATAAAACCAAAAACCGAACCAAAACTTTCGGTTTTTTTTAAATATCAAAACCGCACCACCGGTTTTAGAATTGGTTCGACTTTTTTTGGCGGTTCTTTTGGTTTTTCAGGTTTTGGTTCGATTTTTCGGTTTTGTTGCTCTCCCCTACCATGAACTTCCCTTAAAACCCCAACTGCAAAATATCCAAGACAATAATAAGAATCAAGATTCAAATTCAAGTAGACAATGTCACACGTTAAAAGCCTCTTTTTTTTTTTTTTTTTGCACAATGGCAAAACAACGATGTGTTTTCAGATGGATAAAAGGAAGTTGGTTATAAGTATACCTGAAAGAAGTAGCAACGATGTGTTTTCTATGGTTCCTAATTCACATGCATGGAGTGAATTATTTGTTTAAAGTTTTTTTTTTTTTTTTTTATGGAGTGATCCAAACTGAAGTATTTTAAGAAATGATCGATGTGTTTTCTATATCCTCTTTTAAGAAATGATCGAGTGATCCAAATTCAAGTGATCCAACGATGTGTTTTCTATGTAAAAGAGGGTATATTATGGAGTGATCCAAACTGAAGTTTTTTTTTTTTTTTTTTTTGCACAATGGCAAAACAAGGATGCGTTTTCAGAAGTTAGTACCTGAAAGAAGTAGCACAATGCAAATACTTTAGCAGCCATTTTAAAGTTGTTATTAAGAAATGATCGATGATTTGATTATGATCAGCTAGTTTGTGATTTTATAGAGGAAAATGGAACATGATTTGTTTGCAATAATTTATGATTAAGGGAGCCGTATTTGTAATACTCAATTAAAGAATGGTTTATCAAACACCATGCGTGTGAATTAGGAGGAATTCTTTATCTTTCTATGTCTAGTTTAAGAAACCCGTGTACATTCTTAAGTTAAATACAACAAAAGGATAAGTGAAAGATTCTCACAAGTAACAAGCATTCCACTTCTTTTGGGTCAAATTTTTGATTTTGACACTTGGTGTGTTGCAGAGTTTTGAGTTTTGGGGCCACAAGATCTGATCAAATTTGTTTTACTTTGTTACACCACTTTCTTATCATGATTCAGTGGTCCTCTTATGTACAGTGAGAAAATAACAGAAAGTCCATTTTAGAATTGTTGATTGTGAAGAATATCTAAATAATGAGCACAAAGTCAGCAACAACCCACTCTTTCATTTTTCAACCCTAAAACATAGTTTGTAATTTACATGAACTAGGACCTTACAGAGAGACCCTACATAAACATTAAAAAACATATGGGGTCAAACTAAAACACCCTATTTAAGATAGTCCAATCTGAACAACTGTATGAGCCGCAGCCGATGCATGACCAAACTGAGTTTGAGCCTGCATAATCTTAGCATCTATTGCTATCCGGTCGTTAGGCTGTTGGCTTGACATACCATGTTGATGCACATGTGCATGTGGTTGGGTGTAATACGGGTTACTATTAAGGTCAATTACTATACCCCCTGCCAATTTTGCTGCACCCGTTTGCTGGTGCATTTGTGGGAGTGGGGCCATTGAAGACGATAGAGGACGAGCCTTTAACTTAAATGCATGCGGTTTTGGAAAACCATAAATTTTAAACCTACATTTTTACACTATCTGAAAATCATCAAGAAAAGAGAAAGTCCTAGTAGTGGACTAGTGGTTATCAAACACCAAGGTGAATTGAGATCTACAATAAAATAGAAGTACTGACTTCTACTCCACTCCATGCATGTGAATTAGGAACCATAGAAAGGGGAATTCTTTACCCTCTTTTATGCTTTCTATGTCTAGTTTAAGAAACCCATGCTTTTTTTGGTCATAGGTTATTATGGAGTGAAGTATACATTCTTTTAAGTTAAATACAACAATTTCTATATGAAAAGAATTTGTATACAAACATCTTGCTTATATCTTTACTACCTTATAATGCATTTAGGACATTCCCTAAATAGTAAGGCTTAAAATTCAGACATTTTAACTTACTTATTATGGAAATTTTAATAGCCACATCAATAAAAGTTGCATCTTGTAACCGCCAATTAAAAAGCTTGTAACAACCCATAAATGTCTTAAATTTTCATAATTATAAAAAATGAGTAACCGCTAAAAATCATTACTATCAATAATGATTATTAAAAATGTGTAACCGCATTTACCATATAAATCTACACAAACCATTTCATATCTTTCACACACAAATATTCTTTTTATTCTTTATGAGGTCAATCGTTATTCAGCAAAAATATTATTGTTTTTGTCGATGTTTTGTGTATGTTGGTGTCGCCAACCATGCTTTTTTAGGCCACCCGCTACCAAAACGCGAGAAACTCTTCCAATTCCACAAACTATCCAGTAACCCATCTCCTTACAAACTATCCTACAATTATCTCCTTACAACAAGGGAAAAAAACAACAAACCCATCTTTAATCTACAACATCTTATCCTCATAACCAATCAACAATAACCCAACATCCCATCTCACATAACAACATACTTGTGTTTCAAACAAAGTCATCCACAACTAAACCACAAACTACAACCTCACTGTCCAATCTTCGAACATCAAAGAAAACATAACAGGAAAATAAATCGAAAGACCTCAGTGTTGTTTTTCTTTCGAAAGTTCTTAAAAGATTTCAAGATCTAAAATATCTTTACCATTCGAAAATAAATCAAAAGACCTCAGTGCTGTTTCTCTTTCGAAAGATCTAACTGGATGTTTCGGGATCTAACCGGTTTGACGTGTTTAGTTTTGAGGTTTGGTGGTGTTTTCTGGTTCAGGAAATATTTAGATCGTATAAAGTTTTAGTGTGTCTGTGTTTTTCGTTGTGCTTTGTGGTTCAGGATCTTCAAGCCCTCCAAACCCTTTACACCCTAACAACCCTTTAGCACCTACCTGGGTTTTAAATACAGCAAAGACGAAATCCGATTTCATGGTTTTTTAATCCGAAACCATCAACAACAACAAGATTCAGAAGGGCTGTGATTATTTCTTGGTTTAGCTTTGGTATAAAAAAAGTAATAAAAGGGTGCTTTTGGCTTGTGTTTCATTTGTAACGAAAGATAAAAAGAAAAAGGGAAGTGATATGAATGTTGACTGCATTTGTGTGTAGTCGTGTTTTTTGTGTAAGTCATATTAGGGTAATAAGCCTTATATCTCCTTAGGTTAGGGTTTGAGGTTGTGGGCCAAGTTTTGTAATAAGCCTTGTATCTTTTGGATTAAGTTTACTTTTGAGCTCAATTTGATGATAAATTCTTTTGTTAATTTCGGGCTAAATTATTTGTGTTTGTTCGATGTAACTGTACCACGTTTGTAGACAAGCGTGAATAGAAACCGTACGTTCATGAATTTTAAGATTGAATTTTCTTTTCAAATATACGTTCAATATCTTGTTTTTGATGATGTTTTAAATGAATAGCTTGCATTATACTCACAAATAAAAGTAACCCATTAAAGTTGTAACCACCATTTTATTAATTTGCTAAAAAGTTGAACATTGAACGGCTATTAACTTGTAGCATTCGTATATATTTGTTAGAAAATTTGTTAAAAGTAACCCTTAATGTTAACGAATACAATTTGTTAAAAGAAAATTATTTCCAAATCTTTTTAAAAAAATTATTTCCACCCCTAGTTGTGTCCCCTCAAAAAGATAATCCCAGCCATATATTTATAGGGCATGGAATAGGGTTTAGGCGTAGAGTGGGCCGCTGTCCGCCGGGCCTGGCTCAGTTCAGACTATACGTCCACAATAACTGTATCGCATGTGGTTATAGGATCCAAATCGCATGTGGTTAGAATTGAGGTCCACGAGCCCCAGCCACTTTTTGGTCGAACCAGTTGCCACGCTTGTCATTTTTGCTAAAGAAATTGCCGTGCGGCTAACATATATATAAAAGGTAAGGACAAGTACTAATGAAAGAGCTTTTGAATGTGAATATTTGGTTATGCACGCACATAAGCTCCCTTCAAAGCTCAAACGTGTGATGATCGTCACATCAACAACATACACTGATACACAAGTATGCAACCATCCGAATCAAATGAACATGAAAGAAAAAATAAAGAAACCGAAACTTAGATCTTTTGGAACAAGAACAAAAATCAAAGACAAAAAAACATGGATCAAAGAATGAAAGAATGCACACGATGTTCACAAAAGGATAAGAAAGATAGATCCTCACAAAGTCACAAGTAACAAGCATCCCCACTTCTTTTGGGTCAAAAGTTTGACACTTGGTGGGTTGGAGAGTGTTGAGTTTTGGGGCCACAAGATATGAATTTGTTTTACTTTGTTACACCACTTTTTTATGATGATTCAGTGGTCCTCTTAAGTACAGTATGAAAAGAACACAAACCATTTTAGAATTTGTTGATTGTGAAGACCATCCATAATTCCATGAGTATTCCCAACATGAATGGATCTAAATAATGAGCACAAAGTCGGTAACAAACCACTCTTTCATTTTTCAACCCTAAAACATAGTTTGTAATTTACATGAACTAGGACTTACTTAGACCCAACATAAACATTAAAAAACATATGGGGTCAAATAAAACACCCTATTAAGATAGTCCAATCTGAACAACTGTATGAGCCGCAGCCGATGCATGACCAAACTGAGTTTGAGCCTGCATAATCTTAGCATCTATTGCTATCCGGTCGTTAGGCTGTTGGCTTGACATACCATGTTGATGCACATGTGCATGTGGTTGGGTGTAATACGGGTTACTATTAAGGTCAATTACTATGCCCCCTGCCAATTTTGCTGCACCCGTTTGCTGGTGCATTTGTGGGTGTGGGGCCATTGAAGACGGTAAGTTAAAAGATTTACATAAAATCTTATGAATATTTAAAAGATAACATATCTTAACGCATGAATACCGCATCGGCCGGGTTTTAAAGTGCAATCCAAAAAAAAATACAAAGTTTTAAAGTTACCGGCTTTTGAACTCGATGGTTGCTTTCCGGTGATGTGAGAGCACGAAACTTGTCGTAGTCATGTCCCACGGATGGCGCCATCTTGTTGATACATAATCTGGCGCGGGCTGGATCCAACGACTCTCCCTGGGCCGTTCTTCGTCTTCTCGAGCCTTGAGTAGACCTGTCAACAAAGAGAACCCGTCAGGAGTGGACCCGAGGCCGTAGCCCCGAGATCCACCTCCGACGGTCAAGTTAGTATTTATGCGATATAGCATACAAGAGTTAGGTTTAAAGTAACTTGTTGTGTTGTGTACTTGTGTCCCCTCAAAAAGATAATCCCAGCCATATATTTATAGGGCATGGAATAAGGTTTAGGCGTAGAGTGGGCCGCTGTCTGCCGGGCCTGGCCCAGTCCAGACTATACGTCCACAATAACTGTATCGCATGTGGTTATAGGATCCAAATCGCATGTGGTTAGAATTGAGGTCCACGAGCCCCAGCCACTTTTTGGTCGAACCAGTTGCCACGCTTGTCATTTTTGCTAAAGAAATTGCCGTGCGGCTAACATATATATAAAAGGTAAGCACAAGTACTAATGAAAGAGCTTTTGAATGTGAATATTTGGTTATGCACGCACATAAGCTCCCTTCAAAGCTCAAACGTGTGATGATCGTCACATCAACAACATACACTGATACACAAGTATGCAACCATCCGAATCAAATGAACATGAAAGAAAAAATAAAGAAACCGAACTTAGATCTTTTGGAACAAGAACAAAAATCAAAGACAAAAAAACATGGATCAAAGAATGAAAGAATGCACACGATGTTCACAAAAGGATAAGAAAGATCCTCACAAAGTCACAAGTAACAAGCATCCTGCATCCCCACTTCTTTTGGGTCAAAAGTTTGACACTTGGTGGGTTGGAGAGTGTTGAGTTTTGGGGCCACAAGATATGAATTTGTTTTACTTTGTTACACCACTTTTTTATGATGATTCAGTGGTCCTCTTATATACAGTATGAAATGAACACAAACCATTTTAGAAGGGACAAGTTATCCACACCCTCCCATAAGAAGGGTATCAAATGATTGGGTGCATCGCTGGCTTGTACGGTGTGCATCGCGAATTATACGGTTTGACCAAACCCCCTTAATGTGACAAGATAGGGAGGGTATGTATAACACATCCCTTTTAGAATTGTTGATTGTGAAGACCATCCATAATTCCATGAGTATTCCCAACATGAATGGATCTAAATAATGAGCACAAAGTCGGTAACAAACCACTCTTTCATTTTTCAACCCTAAAACATAGTTTGTAATTTACATGAACTAGGACTTACTTAGACCCTACATAAACATTAAAAAACATATGGGGTCAAATAAAACACCCTATTAAGATAGTCCAATCTGAACAACTGTATGAGCCGCAGCCGATGCATGACCAAACTGAGTTTGAGCCTGCATAATCTTAGCATCTATTGCTATCCGGTCGTTAGGCTGTTGGCTTGACATACCATGTTGATGCACATGTGCATGTGGTTGGGTGTAATACGGGTTACTATTAAGGTCAATTACTATGCCCCCTGCCAATTTTGCTGCACCCGTTTGCTGGTGCATTTGTGGGTGTGGGGCCATTGAAGACGGACCCCTAACAGGTTCCATGCCGTTAAATGTCCCTTTATCTCCACTGTTGTTTGTCATATATACATATTGTGGAGGGGCTACTGTATTTTTCACTAACGCCCTTGGATCATACACCTCTTCGTAAGGGAGAACTGGACCTATAACTCTTCCTTGTTTAACTTCAAAATTATCAACAAAGAATAAAATAAACACGTGTTAGTAATATGTGTAAAGTAGAAATTTGTTAAAAAGAGAGGACTGATGACGTACCTGTGGGCATTCTGGGGGGTGGTCGAGTAGCAGCAGCAGCAGCTTGGTAAACGTTTCCAGATGCATCTGTTACTCTACCACTACTAATTGTATTATCTATCACTCGTCTATTATCAACTGTAACTACAGTCTGTTGAGGTCTAGAGGCAATCATACTTGAATTGATCGACGACCTGAATAGAAACACCAGAATTTTAAACATGAGAAAATTGAAACACTGAGCTAGCGTTGTATTACCATTAGATATTAGATTTTTGATAATTCCACATTACATAATCAATTAGATCATTAGTTTCCAACTCAATCGTCCTTTCAAAAATACTAACAAATGGGATACTAGAACATGATTCACAACGCTCTTACCTTGGAAGGGAAGCATGCTTACGCTCAGGGGGTATAGCAGGCCCACCTTTCCCACCATTTTCCTCCAAATATGCGAACTGCCTACGGAATTGACCAATGGCACTGCAAAATAGCAATATGTGTTAGCTCCAGTGAAAAAAAATGTGAGACAAAGAGCAAAGATGGTGTTAATAAGAACCTAGGATACTGAAAGTTGGTGTTTTCGTTCCCGGCCATATAATCTTTTAAAAGTTGAGGATGGTATTCAAGAATCTCCCGAAATATTAGTTCCCGGATGTCCTCCTTTGTCACCCTACGCCTCTCGAACTCAAACTCGAACTTCGAGATCGACTGACAAGAAGGCTCCCTCTCGAGCTTCGCCAACCCCTTGAAGTAAGGATCTGCTAAAGCCTGAAAAAGAAAGAAGAAAAAAGATGATAAAGCTCATAAACTAAAATAAAAATAAGCTTACTACTGCTGTGAGGAGTGGGCTTGGGGAAAACTTAAGAGTAATTCACACCTCTTCTGAACTTGGCCGATCCTTTGGATCAAACGATAACATCCTCTGCAGTAACCTGAGTGCTAACGGGTCGACGTTCACAAACTTCTGTGAAAATGGAACAGGTTGCTTTTTACGCATATCCATCAAGTATTTTCTTGCTTTATCATTACGAACCTGTATCGGGTAGAAATGAGCACTTGTTTAAATACACTTAAAATAATCAAACATAGAAAAATGAGCATATGAATAGCAATAAAGAAGAGTCATGTATCATACTCCAGAAATAGTGTCTGGCGATGGTGTCCCAAGAAGGTCGGTGATAAGTTCCAACTGATGAACGACACTTTTACCGGGGAAAAGTGGTTTCCCGGTCAGCACTTCAGCAAAGATGCAGCCGATGCTCCATATATCAATAGCAGGAGTATACTGCAATCGACAAGTTACAAAATGATTATTAGAGATACTAACCAACACCTTTGACCAACAGAAAAAAGGTAAAAGAATGTAAACATGGCAGCATCTAAGGACGTTTTTTATTCTAAAACCTAACAGTGTTGAGAATCGACTCAAACAACACAAAAATACATTATCATAGAATATTGTACGCACAAATAATCTTATACTCAAACTCTTAGGCACATGGCACTGACATATCTCAATTCTCAAGAACCATGCTTTGGCCATGCAGCAGCATAAATCTCTGAAAAAAACAAATATGCTCGACATAAGGATCTATGAGCTAGCTATTGTGAGCTTCATTTACCATACAACTATCCTACTTTTATACATACTAGAAAATGACACAAGAAAGCGTATTGACGGCCTGTACCTTTGAAGAAAAAGATCCACATAGCTCTGGTGCCCTGTACCATCTTGTTGCAACATAATCCTGCATTAAAATAAAAGAAACAAAAGAAAAGATTACGTTTTAGTGAGCATTTTCAAAGATTGACTGATAAAAAACCAAAAAAATATACTCCATTTAACTTACCGTCCACATAACTGCTGCAGGAGCATCATTAAAAGCAACCCTTGCTAGCCCAAAGTCGCATATCTTAAGCTTGCAATTTGCATTTGCTAATATATTCTTTGGTTTAAGATCTCGATGGTACACATTCGCTGAAACCATAGAAATTCATAATCAGATATATTCCAAAAGACAATGTAAGTTCACTAAACATCGATCTAACTAGTGCCTCGTTGTTTACCTGTATGCATATATTTCAATGCTCTTAGCATTTGATAGAGGAAGAAACGATGGTGCTCATGAGTCAAGTCGTCATTGGCCTTTATGACTTGGTGAAGATCAGACTCCATAAGTTCAAATACTACATAAATATCTTTAAACGCCCGTCTAGATGGTGGCAACATGATCCGCTTAATTTCAACGATATCAGGATGTCTTAAAAGCCTTAGTAACTTAATTTCACGTAATATACGAATGGCATCTGATGCATGTTCGAAAATGTTGGTAATTTTCTTGATAGCAACCTTTTCCCCGTTGTGTGTGTCAATAGCTGAACAAACTACTCCATAACTTCCCTTCCCTATGATCTCCAAGATTTTGTATCGATTTGACTCACCATACTCGGTGAAGAATTCAACCTCTTTCGGATTCTGAAATGTAATCATTGCAACATTAAATCACAAAACACACTTAACTAATTCAATTAACAGCAAAAACTGACATCTGACGATAAGCATAAATTTTGAATACAAAATGCACATCAATTCTACACAACTCAACCCTAATAACATGCTAACTGGAAACCTCATTTTCTATAGTCTCAAACTCTCAATCCCTATTCCAAATTACGAGTGTTGCGAAGTAATTAAGTATTAGCAAGTGCTAAGAACAACATATCAAATGCTCCTGGTAATGAAGATAAAAACAAAAACAATCGGGTAAGGCATTGAAGAGTACAAGACCAAAAAGATGCATCTAGTTTTACAGAATGCTCTAAAGGAAAGATCTTAATATTGTAGTCAAGTACCATTCTTTTCACCAAATTCTTTAACCACACGAAACCAGGATACCATACTACTATACTATATAAAATAAGGAACCCTTCTCACGCAACCGATTAGCTTACAAATCATAACTCTTGCATCATTAACAAAACTGCACCGAACTACATTTTGAACCAATTAGAACATTTTCAGATAAAATTCCAATTTCATACGCTAAGACATTGCATGTTAGGTAACAATCAAAGGCCTTGACCAATAAGTTAGGAATCTAAAACCCAATCACAAAGCAGTTCAATCAACTGACAAGTATAGCATCACATGACGTTTAAATTACAAAATTGACCTATAACATACAGCATAACTTCCACGTTTTAATTTTTTCCCCTCCCGTCATTTCAAAACCTAAATCAATAACTAAACAACTCACAACATTATCTTGATCCACAATCCAAATATTTCATAACTCAATTGTAACTAATAAGCAATTCATTTGTTAGACAAGAATCAATTCCCTCGACCTATAAGTAAGGCATCTAAAAACTAATCATAAAGCAGTCCCACGTCAAATATTTATTCAACTAGCAATTATATACCATACCATGACGTTAAATAACAATTTTACAAACCTATAAATTAACTTCACATACGGATAACTAAATTACTCATAAAATC
Organism: Artemisia annua; assembly: GCA_014162995.1. NCBI lineage: Eukaryota > Viridiplantae > Streptophyta > Magnoliopsida > Asterales > Asteraceae > Artemisia > Artemisia annua. The sequence goes on along the minus strand of LBNU01020584.1, from coordinate 92,675 downwards.
ATTTTAATCCAAAAATTAAAACATTCTATACACTATATTCAGAAGCTGAAACTTAATCATGATCACAAATGTAGTCCCGGCTCAAATGCTTCAATCTCTTAACATACACATTACAATTATTCCAGAAACATCAACTGCACTCTAACATCTTTAACTAAACTACTCATAACAAAAGCATGGTTTCCGACCTTTTGGCTGTCTAATTTGATCCCAACACCACATAGACTCAAACCAGGTAATATAAGTTTTAATCCACAATTCAAACATTTTCACATAAAATTTAAAATCCAACCAATAAACTACCACCATTTTGTACAAACCCATCAACTTATTAGAAAAGCATCTAAAATCTAACCATGTACATAAATCTTGATCCACAAATTTATAACATTTTCACATAACATTCAAATTCCACCTAACCATGAATCTTGATTACCTCAAATTCATATAAAAATCCAAACTTTTTGAAAACCCAATTATATTAATGCAATTCCAGCTCAAATTTACACACAAATCACAAAACCAGGTATTTAAATAAACACAAAATTAACCTAAAACAAAACAAGATCCAACCTTTTTTCTTGTTTCTTGCTGCTGCTGCTGCATCATTCTCAAAAACTTTATATATATATATATATATATATATATATATATATATATATATTTTTGCTATGAATCAAATCAGCATATCATCACAACCCACTTTACTCAAACCCTAAACCCCAGATTCCAAATCAGCCTCTACAGTGAAATTGAACAAGGGTTTAGTGAATTCAAGTAGTGGGCTGTGAAATTTTGGGTCTTCAATTCAAGATCTGACGGTGGCGGTGACGGTGGTTAGGTGGTGTTGGGCGGTGAGTGGTGACGTAATAGAGAGAGAAAGTGATGAGAGAGAGTAAAAGAAAGAAAAGAAAGAAATGAATGTGGGTGTGTTTGGGTGAATTTATAGAGAAATGAATATATATATAGGTGGGGTGTTTGTGTTTCAAGTTGTGTTTATTATTTTGTTTTATCCACATATACATGCTTTTAATTGTGTGTTGAGTAAATGCAACTTGTTTTTATTTTGTATTATTCATTTGGTAAATGCAACTTGGTTTGTTTATATGTCGACTAAGGCCGTGTGTGACAACGAGGTTTTATGAGCGTTTAAAATTAACGTTTACGAGTGTTTAGTTTTTGTGGACCGACAACAACGGTGATATGAAAAGCTAGGATGTTGATTGTCTAAAAGGAGACTGTTTCGAGAAATGTTTAACTAGTATTTTGTTTAATCTTTTAGGTTAAGACTATTATTTTGAAACACTGATTAAAAAAAGTTTTTAGCTTTACGTTATATTGTGCTTTTTTTAACACGTTTACCAAACGCTTATCAAACAAAGACTACAAGTTTTGTTAGACTTGACATCTGTTTAGCAAATTGGTAATCAACAAAGTTTTTAAGCAATTTAAAATCGAAGGTTTTTATTCATGAAAGAATATTACTTTCATCTTATTATACAAGTTTTGTGGTTTGTCTCTAAGTAGAAGGAATATTCCTTTATGTGGATGATACTTCTAGCCAAACTTATACAATCCAATATGGTGTTTTGTATTTTTACGGTTTAGCTTTGTTTATAAGATTGTTCAATCTTCTCCTGGGTGAAGAAGTTACATTTATCGAAGAGAGTTGACATAAATGACATTTTGATTGGTATACAACATTATACAACAAGAAAAGCCGAATAGATATGCAATAACTAATTAACACATGACTTGGCATGTCATAAATCAATTAATATGACTTCTTCGTTTTTGCAGTTAACTCTGGGTTTTTGCATATTGATCATAAAAAGAGAAATGCTAGACTCACATAAATTTTACAAAAAAAATTCTCACATACACATGTGGCAAATGAGTTGCACCAATCAAATTTTATTGTAATTTCTCTATTTTACTTTTACCTCCAATATTTAAATGACACGTGTGAGAATTTTTTTGTAAAATTTGAGTAAGACTAGCATTTTTCTCATAAAAAACCTAACTAAACATGAATCTTAATTACTCACTTTCATATAAAAATTCAAACTTTTTAAAAACCCAATTATATTAATGCAATTCCAGCTCAAATTTTCACAAAATCAGAAACCAACACAAAAATAACCTAAAAAAAATGCTTTGTTTATATGTCGACTAAGGCTTGACAACGAGTTTTTATGAGCGTTTAAAATTAACGTTTATTAGGCTACGGGTTTTTAGCTTTTGTGCACCGACAACGACGGTATATAGCTCTTGTGAAGTGATATTATGAAAAGATTGGATGTTGATCGTCATATATTTATTTTATTTGTATTTTGTTTTAGCGTTTAAGTCAAGGCTATTTTGAAACACTAGTTTTTAGCTTTTACTTCATCTTATGCCTTTTATTAATGTAGTTACCAAACGTTTATATAATACAAACAACTAATACAAGTTTTATGAGACTTGACCTATGTCTAGAAAAATGGTAATCAACAAACTTTTATGTAATTTAAAATCGAAGGTTTTTATTCATGAAAGAATATTACTTTCCCTTATTATATAGGTTTTGTGGTTTATCTCTAAGTAGAAGGAATATTCTTTTATGTGGATGATACTTCTAGCCAAACTTATACCATCCAAGATGATGTTTTGTATTTATTTATTTTTTTTATTTAGCTTTTTTTATAAGGTTGTTTAATCTTCTACTGGGTGAAGAAGTTACGTTTATCAAAGAGAGTTGATATACATGACATTTTGATTAGTATACAACATTATGCAAGCAAGTAAAGCGGAATAGATATGTAGCACAACTAATTAACACATGAATTGGTGTCTCACAAATTAATTAATATGACTTCTTCCTTTTTTCGGTTAACTCCGAGGTTTTTTTTACATATTTATTAAAAAAAACAACTAACTAAACATGAATCTTAATTATCTCAATTTCATATTAATGAAATTCCAGCTAAAATTTTCACTCAAATCATAAAACCAACTACTTAAATCAACACAAAATTAACCTTAAAAAATCTAACCTTTTTTCTTGTATTTTGCTACATCATTCCTTAATCTCAAAAACTTCAATTTTTTCAAAATTAAATCAACATCTTCACTCAAACCCTAAAACCTATAATACAAGCCAACTTCTACTATAATATTGAATAAGTGTTTATGGAATTTTATGTTCAATTGAAGATCTGGCGGTGACGGTGGCGGTGGTTGGTTGGACAATGGTAATGTAAGAGATGTTTTAAATTTTAAATAGACAGATGCACAGTAAAATCTTCGTGCCCATTTAGTCGAACACCTTTCCCCTGGAGTTTAATTTAAGGTTTTNATGTATGATGTTTTAAATTTTTAATGTAATGTTTTTAATAAGGATTGAAATTTTAATTTGGTTTTTAATTAAAAAAAAAATTGAAAAATGGATTTAGTGGTGATAATAGCACCTGTTTAATGGTGAGTTTGATAGTGTATTAAATGGTAATGTGATGTTAATGCGGAGATACTACGGTTGTTTATATCATAATACCTAGTTTAAAGAAAATGTATGTAGGTGGGGAGTTTGTGTCACTTGTCAACTTGTTTTTATTTTGTTTTATCCATACCTACCGCTACTTGTGTGTTAGTAAATGCAACTAGCTTTGTTTATATGTCGACATTTTATAGACATTTAAAGAGCTTTTAGTGTTTAAAATATAATGTTTGATAGGTTACGAGTGTTTAGCTAATTGTACACCAACAAGAATAACGTGTAGTTTTTAGTGGATATAGAGATGTAGGATGATGATTGTCATATATTTTTCGGGAGACTGTTTCGGAAAATGTTTAAATTTTTGTACTCCGTATATTGTTTAGATGCTCTTATTTAAAATGCTGGTAATAAAGAAGCATTTAACTTTTAGGTTATTTTTTGCTTTGTTTATTAAAGTATCAAATGATTATATAATACAAATAATGGCTACAAGTTTTGTTAGACTTAGCATATGTTTAGTAAAATGAGTTGCAGTTCTTATAAAGTGTATGTGTCATGGTTGTGTGTAGATTTTTTTTATCAAAGCAGTTACGAATTTAAGAGAGCTAAAGATAATAGATTTTTGTTTTAGAATAACTTGGCAAAAAGAAAAAGAAAACAAAAACTTGAAGGCTAGTGTATGCGTGTGTTGCTTCAAATGCATTACTAATGGTATGTGATTGTACATCACCATAATTATATCAATCATTCTCGGAAAGCCTCTTTCTGTTTGGTTAAGCTTATTAAACGTAAGCTCATTTAGGCTTATTTTTTATAAGCTCCAATTTTGTGGCTTATTTTGAGACTTGTCGGCTTATATAAGTTTATTATGATATGATAAACTTATAAAAGCCAACAAGTCTCAAAATAAGCCGTAAAATTGAGGCTTATAAAAATAAGCTGAAATTTAATAAACTCATATAAGCCGACAAGTCTCAAAATAAGTCACAAAATTGGAGCTTATAAAAAATAAGCCCAAATGGGCTTATGTTTAATAAGCCGAAACAAACACTCCCTGAACTACATATATATACGCGCTTTAACATAAACAAATTTTATATATTTATTTTTTTTACATAAACATCTAACGATGATCCAATTATACAAATAAAATCTAACAAAGATGACTAAAAGTAGAAACTTCACACTTGTTAAAAGATTATTAAAATTAATTTCATAAATGATGATTTCTATAAGATGTTAAAAGTTTGTATTCCTTCGTATTAGTAATCATGAAAAATTGCACAATGCGGCAACACATGGTGATTCTAATACCGAAAACCACTAATGCAAAACTTAAAAGCGAAGCATTATTATATATGGTGATAGATGAACCACGACTTAATAAAGGTTTATAAAGCAAATCAGATGCTTGGCTACCATTCAGTTTTGAATAAAGTTGTGCCATCAATGTAAAAATTGACAAAAAGCTTGATTTAACTTTTATTAGCTTAGCTAACCTTTTTGTTACATCAATGGAGAAGAGTTGTTAACACAAAAATTATATTTATATTTCAAATTGAATAATCCACAAATTCATATAAAAATTTGTTGTTTTGTGATTAGTTAAAAAGAATGACTGAAACTATAAAGTTTGAGAGCCTTCTCGTCAAGTCATCAATTATTTTAGCCAAGGTGCTAAAGATAGCTAGTTAGATCGTATGATCCTATGACCCCATCAACAAAAACCTTGCAAAATCGTTTTAGGGTAGTGTGTGTTGTAAGATCGCATAATAAGAACGTGGGATCATCCGTAAGAGCGTAGGATCGGCTCTTGATCCGATCTTACCAATTTGATGAGTTATCTTTTTATTTTATGTCAAAACTTTATGTGGAAAACTAGAAGGGGGGGTTGAATAGTTTTACGTCTTCTTTAATTTATAAAACTTGATTTCAAAATATTGATTCGAGTCTTATTGAATTGTTTGTTTGAAAATCCTTTGATTAGAGTTAAGTATAAAAACAACTATATGATCTTATATGTGTGTCCTTTTAGGTTTATTATAAAAACTATGTTTAAGAAAACTTAGTTTAGTTTTAAAGTCTTGTTTACTCTTAAAACTTTGATTTGATCTTATGTGAACTCAAGTCTTGAACAATATGAACAACTATATCTAGGTATGAAAAATAATAACGATGTAAGCTAAGTATGTAAAATCAACACATGCATAATATAAACAACGAGCAAAACAGCCAGCGCGATGCTGCGGTGCAGCCGTTTTATTGCTATGTTTATGTTTAGTCGAAATATGTTGATACATTTTTACGTAATGTTTTTTAAGATTCATGTTGGAATCACATTTTTCTGTTACTTTCTGTTGTTGTTGTTGTTTGGTTTGCTGTAACCTGATGTAGGCATCATGTTTACCAATAAGTGTCCATGATGGTTGGCATAAGTTCTTGAGTAGAGGAAGATTAACAGTATACACTAACCAAATTTTGGTAATTATAATTATAGTTTAAAAAGATACAGGTTTACATTGTCTCACAATTTCAATTCAATTAGAATGTACAACATATTGACAGTTCACAGTAAAAGAGCTTGTTTGTACGTTAAAAATTTTCAATACATGCGCGATTATAATCAATTTGCAGCAAGCATAGCGTAACACCCTTTATAGCTGCACATTGGCAGAAAAATGGTGCAACAGCCATAGCTCAGTCTCGGTAGCTTTTCTTCGTCTTCCTCTATTGCCTTTACTCAGCTTTCTCCACTCCCGTCTCAGTCGGTGATAAAGGGTGTTTGGCTATGGTTGTTGCACTATTTTTCTTCGTCTTCCTTTATAACTCAATCGAAGTTTAGAAGTAGACATACCTGGGAAAATTTAAGACATCATATAAAATCATACTTAATTGGATCTTTTCACATTGCTCATTTTATATGCTATCATATCAATTTTAATCACCAAACTTATCAAAATCACTTCATTTTGGTTCAATTTAAGAATTACTCAAACAAAAAAAGTAGAGAAAAGAAATTTACGTGAATGTATAAATGGAATCCAAACCCAAGCCCGCTTCCGCTGGTTTTAGAGGACGGTTTATGCTTAGCCGTTGCATGACTTGCTTGGTACAACTCAACAGTTGGTGTCATGGATGGTTCAGATGCAGACATACCGAATTTTTAGTTATTGACCCTTCTGTAACAAATATTTACGTATACAAATGTCTCAAATACGGTGTTCATTTTCACCCTTGTGAACTCTGACCTTAATTATTTCTATCCACATTTTTTTTAGCTATTAGAATAAAAATGCAATCCTAGCATGTGCTTTTCAACTATCACCAAAATGAACACAAAAATGAAAGATCACAAAGCCTTTAAATAGATCTGTCTAACCCCAATTGTGATCATGCAACACAAAAACTAATGAGAATACCGTTTCGTTGTGCATCCCTATTCTGAAAGCAATACCGTCTCGTTGTGCATCCCTGTTAAAAAAGGTATGGAAATTTGACCCCACTTTCTTTATGGAGCAGCTGCACCAAGACTCGACCACATTAGGCCGCCTTTGTTGGTTTCTTCCCGCCCTTAATATGTGTAATAACTGTCCATCCTCCTTCTCTCGCATCTTTCTCCATCTCTTTTTTTTCCTGCACATTTGATACAGTAACTCCGTGAAAAGGATAGTTCTTCGGATACACCACAAAACAAAGCAGTAGAACTAACCAAGCAAGCATTGAGTTCTTCACATTATGTGATGAACCTGTAAATTAGAACATAGGATGTTAGTAAACAGAATTGACCCGTTATATGATTCATACAAAACGGCTTGAAATGACACCTCATTAGGCCATGAGTATGCCTAGATAGCCGTACCAAAATATACACATTCATTTTTTCTCACGCAAAAGGAAAAAAAATCAATTTAGTATAGGCAAGCAAGGCATAACAGCCCGTCATTGTTCGTACCAACATGTCTCATAATACTCACGCATTATAATAACTACATTAGCATAAATGCGTAAATATCAACAAATGCAGTCAAGCATCAGCATAGCGATATTTGTACGCGTATCCTTAACATTTCAGTTTAATCTTAAACGAACTCAAACGGATCCATGACAGCATATTTTGTAAAAAATGTGGCCCACACAAAGACTTCTCGAAACAGAAAGTGCATGCAAACAAATTCATGACAACATCTTTAGAGGAAAAATGGCTCATTTTAATAGGAACCCTGTTCCAAACAGCTTATATACTGATATCTAAAAGTGCATTTTAACTCAGCGGCTAGTATTTCCTTACAGTTAAATATAAGCAATCCAAAATACCCTACAGCTACATACAATTTTTTTTTTCATTGTTTCTATTGAAAATGAACAGATACCTGATCGAGATCACCATTCTTTTGCAATGTCAAGATCTGATTTGCTGGTTTTCTTTCCGTAACTTCAGTGTGTGAATTTGTCGTACCAAAGTCAGTCCCGGTAAGTTCATTACCAAGATGTTTTGACCTGCATAGCATACAATGATTAGATTATGGACTCCTAGATTTGATACTTGCTATATAAGCAGCCCAACATTAGAAAACAACTACAATAGATAGCTAATGTAATATGCAAATGGGCTACTAACTATGGCGTCTTGTGAATGAGCACTTGCTATTTCCCACACATTTATAATCATTTGAGTACCTGCTACAACGTTGTACCCCATTAGGTACATATTACAAACCTTCTTATATGGAGGTACATCCTCCATTTAAGGAAAACGTTTGGCTTCCAGTGGTTCCACTTGTATAGCATAATCGTAGGTACATCCTCTGGTTTTGGTGGACAGAATAGCTTCGAATAATCATGACCCTGAAACAAATAAGTTTAAGAATAAAATATGTGATAGCTAAAAATAAGCTTCTTATACAAATTGAGCAATGCAAATATTCTTTAAAAATAATCTAAGATTACCTGAGGCTGAAGTCTCGTATATGTTATGTTTTTGACTTTTGTTTGTGATGGAACGGATGTAAAAAATGGATCACATTCTTGAACTACATTTTGGATGTGTTTCATGTTACCATAATCACATAAAACTTGCAATCATTTGAACAGTCATTCGGCGGTCGAAACATGTTACTAAGGGCTGTATGGACAGGTGTTATTTGGCAACCTAAAAATGTTATTATTAAGGGCTGTTTAGATAACTTATTTTTAGCAACCCTTTCGGTGTATTCACATGTTATTAAGGGCTATTTTGATAGTGCATTTTCAACAGCTCTTTAGGTGCCTTGACATGTTACTAAGGGTTGTTTGGATATTGTATTACAGCCGTCATTTGGCTTCCTAAACATGTTACTAAGGGCTTTTTGGGTAGCTTATTTACAACTACCATTTTACTGGCTTGACATTTATGTCAATAGCCTTGCATAAAAAGTATGTCAAACACAATTTGCGCCGTTACTGGTTTGCTTATCTTGCCACATATCCAATCGATAAAGCAAATACACGTAACACACCTTGGCAGTCCCAGAGCTGATGCATTCCTTTTCTTAGATAGCTCCGGAGCTTTGTCCATGAATTCTTTGGTGGGGAAAGAATATTGCAACCAAGTTCTCCTTGAAATCCTCCTCTAACTGAAATTTTTTAGTCATAATCAGTCAATCTTCATGTAGTAAAACTGAACCCAGATTTCAACAATTTTTTTATATTATCTAGCTTAAAAACATGTACGACACGATTATTGTTTCTTTTTTGTATTATGAATTAGTAATATCATCAAAATAATATTAGGTAAACCCTTTTTCACCCTGTCCAATTTTTTTTGTATCATGAAAGAGTGATAGAGCACAGTGACCATACCTGTCACGATAATACCTTGCTTTTACGCCTATATTCTGTCTGCTGTAATCATAATCTCGGGACCGCTCTCTTTCCAACCCCTATCCTTGTGACCGCCTCTGCTTCGCCTTCTATTCTTGACACTATCTTTGGACACGAAAAAAAACAGCCAAAAAAAATCACTACAATTTTTTTAAAATAAAAATCCAATGTTTACTAAAAAAATAAAGTAGTTACCACACATGATTTTTTCAATTGAGTTTTCATCTTAATAGAAAACCGTTGCTGATTTTGAAATCCAAAGAATAAAACCAAATCTTTATAAGAAAAAAAGTTGAAAACAAATACCTCAAAAACCTTTGCTGCAAACATCATCACCAAAGCATCCTGCAAAAGAAATCAACAAAACCCCCAAATTTACGCAACCCTAATTTAAACTAAATAAATAAATACTGAAATAATTTAATTAAAACATACATTATTCATTTAGGATAACCTTTGTGTTTCTCTTTTCTTGAAACCCTGAATACCAATTTTATTATTGATTAACTGATGATGATGATTGATTATCTAGTGTGTGTTTGTGTTTGCGCTCTGTGTTTTGTGGAAAGCTAGGAATACCTAATTAAGGATAAAGGGTTACATACCTTGATGATGGAGTTGTGAATCAAATGTAAGAGAAGATGAAGATGAACCGATCATCTGTATGTAGGTGTGTGTTTGTGGGTTGGGAAGGATTGTGGAAAACTCCAGAAAGTGGGAGAGGCAACAAATTTTTTGGGTAAAGGGGAGTAATCCTGCACCCTGGTAAATATATTAGCCAAAAACTTTTAAGTACAATGGATATGGGTGAAGTCCCACATCTCAGCCCGTTACATAGGCTAAAAGCTTACATAACAAGATACTTCCTAATTTCTCAACTAGAAATCAAACCACAACTCAAATGATAACATAAGACCAACGAAATAAATTACTTCCTAAGGCCTTGAAGCTTGGTACCATACATGGCATTAAAAGCATCCAAATTACCGGGAAGATCATACACCTGGTTCGCATAATCATCGTAGTCATAGTCATCATAATCTTGTTCAAAATCTTGTTCAAACTCTTGCCCCCCACCAAAAAGATTAGCAGACTCATCAAAGGGGTTAGCAACCACCTCGTCTTCAGAATCAGACACCACAATTTCTCCCACCTTTGAAAATGGGTTAACCCTCTTAGTGGCAGAGGTCGACGGAATAGGATGACCATCATCATCCATAAGAGTAGCTTTTCCATCAATAAGTAGCTTTTCAAGCTTACCAATTTTCTCAACTATAGGAGTAGAACCCTTACTAGACTCTTCCTCATTAACTTCCATTGTATTACCTGTCTTATTAGACTCATCCTTATTAACGAGGCAACAAATTTATGTGACACATGGTTGCTTGATATTCAGTTGTACAATATTAGGTCTGCCATAGGTTTTTAATCAACCCACTAACTGTACTATGAAAGCCATTTGCTATGTTTATCTATGAACAGGAAAAACCCACACGTTTCTTGGCCAATGGGCTTTTGCCAAACTATCATCTTAACACTATTGGCCCTTTGACTCTTGGTAAAATCACTTTGTGAACCAATAGCAATGCAAATTAAGGACTAATAAAGACTTTAAGCTTAGTAGTTAGTGTCACATCATGTTTACCATTTATATAATATTATAATTATAGCTATATACGAGATGTAAGTAAGTAAGCTAAGTAATAAGTTAGAGTTGGAAAGATCTAACCGCGAGACAAAGGATTTATAGTGGTTCGGCTACAAGGACACCTTCCTTGCCCTACTCCACTCCCCGAGTCACCTACTCGAGAGTTTTCTTCACTATGTCAACAAGCTCCCTTATGGCGGAGAAAACCTTACACAACTTTTGCTTACACCAATTAACGACACTAAGCTAAATGTCGGGTTCTAATAGTAGCTAGAACCAATCTCAAACTACTACACAACTTAGCACAACTCCTACACAACTTGTACACACCACAACTACTACACACCTTCACTACTTCTTGCTCTTCACAACTCTACTTCTTTTTCACTACTTCTACTCACAACTAACACACCTAGATCTATCTAATTACAAGCCTTCTACACCTTTACAAGTAATATACACAACTACTAGACAATATACACAAATGTACAATACATCTTAACTTGATTGTTGAAGGAGTATTCTTCTTTTGCACTTTGAGAGATGAGGGAATGAAAAGATTGGATCACTTGAAACAAGGATTAATAATCTTATGATCAAAGGGTTTTAGAAGGATGTTTAGAGAGAATTGAATCTGAAAATTTTCGTGCAAAAGGTGAGGAAAAATACAAGGTTTGAGAGGGTATTTATAGGCAAAAGTTTCTGACAAGAGGAGCGTGCTGGCCCCCTTAAATGGTGGCCGGCCCCCTTAAAATTAAGGGGGCCGCCCTCCTGAAACGGGCAATTTTCTTGTCTTTTTCTGGGGAAAATTTATTTGGTGAAAAACTAACTGATTTTGGTTAAAATTTTGAATTCATATATTTATTATGAATTAAACATTTTTCTTTATTACCAAATATGTTTTTCAAAGAAATATAAAGTGTATATTATAAACTTTGTGATGTTTAAATAAAAATCCCTTTGATCATAAAATGTATTAGACACTTGTTTATTCATACCTTAAGTGATTTTGTTGGATGAAGTGATATTAGTTGCTAAATACTTGTTTACGTATTAATATTGCGTTTAATGTTTTTACATTTTGTGATCGTTAAAACTTAGGGATATCGAAAAATATGAATAACGTTTTTATACATTATTTATATCAACACTTTATATAAGACTTGTAATTTTTCTTCTTCTTTACTTTTATAAAGAAATGATTAGCATGACTAAATGTATGTCTAAACTTACGCTTAAACATGAATGTCCCTAGTTGATTGGTTTGTGAGACAGTGGGCCCTCTGATTAGCACCAATGAATGATTTACACATATAGTTTTAGGCATAAGTTTTGGCATACACTTTCATACTAATCATTTCTCGCTATTATATTACTGTACATTATTATATTTTTGTTCTAAAGTCTTTTATAAGATGTATATTTTCTACCATAAAAAGCCGTGATGAAGACTCGAATAGAGAATCGAAATTTTAATTAGGTGTGGGAAATGAAGTTACGAAAACAATTGAAATGGAGTAACTTTTTATGTTTCGGATCTTTGGCATGTCGACTCATGTTTTCCTTTTCTCTCACTAAATAATTTATATAGCTATGAAAATATGAACAAATTTAATGTATTTCGCTATTTATATTATCATAATGTTTGAACGACAAATTTTTATTAGGCTATCTTATGAATTCATTTTTGATATTCAATAGATATGTATAAGTGTATACCGTTATGATTTATCAAAGCCTATTAGAAAGACAAGACACTTTGTGGGATCTTACGATCTTAATTAGATCTTATGATTCCGATTTTGCAAAGACATAAACAATATTTGGTAGGATCTCGATTGTAACAGCCTTGATTTCATTATTACATATATAAAAAAGCAAAAATGTTTGTGATCGTCACAAACGTATTATTTATGATCAATAGTTTTCTAATAATGCCACGTAGACACTAGATGCAAGTTATAGCAAGAAAAGTTAAAACTTGTGAATGATCAAAATTTATTGCTGGTGAAAACTTGGTTCATAAGTTGTAACTAGGGTTGTTAAGGAGCAAGACGAAGACAAAAGATTTATGTTCGCATTCGTTCATTTAAGTTTAATCGAATAGATAGACGGACACAAACAAATGAACAGACATGGACATCAAAACGAACAATTTATTGTGTTCATGTCCGTTCGTCAGAAAAATGTGGTTACTTTTGTTCGTTTTCGTTAGTTAATTAAGATATTAACGAATGTGGATTAATATAAATGAACGTTAAAACTAAAAATAAAATATTCAAACTACACCTGACGTTTTGTCTTTTCGATTATCGTCGATTTAAGAAAACCTATCTAACATAAAGTACATGGCAAAAAAGAGATACAATAATCGAAATAAGCAAATTATTGGAAATATATGAATTGAACGTTTACGAATGTAAATGAACATACGAAACATTTATTTATTTTCGTTCATTTAATCTAAAAAGCATAACATCTTGTCTACATTTTCATCTAATAAATAAATGAACATAAATAATTTTTTATCAAACAATTGATAAAATATCTAATGAATGATCATTTCATTTATATTACATGTTAAACATCATTAGAGCACCACGTGTTATAACACCAATAACACAAAAAAGTGTTGTTACCTCAACGTCATCTCAACATTCTCACTTTTAACATCAACATGTCAAAATACTTCCTCACTTGTAACATCACATTTTTAAGACCCACCAGTTTTATTTTCTTTTCTATTTTTTTAAACAAACTAATTTTTCATTCATTAAAAATAAACTATACATTATAAACTTAATATTTATAAAAGTTTTAAATAAATAAACAAATATATAGTAAAAAAGAATCCATAATTAAAAAAGAAAAAACATAAAGAAAAAGCCCTTTTTTATAATCCAACTACTAATCAAACTAAAGCCCATTAAAACCCCCGACACACACAATGCAAAACACACACACCTATTTAAATAAAAAAATAAAGAAAAAAAGGAAAATCTAACGCGTATTGGTGAGAGAATGCTCAAACCAACGCCATTGGGTTTTCAAGGGGTGGGTGTGGTAACACCTTCAACGCGAAGGCTACGTCAGGCCAACGCCGGATTCGACGTTATTATACATAGTGCTTTTATAACCAGTGCCGGTGAACACCCTGTGCGAGTGAGGGGGCTGCACATGGCACCAATTCTATTGGGCATCCCTTTTATATATTATCAAGTGATATATGCGTGAATTTAAGTAATTGGTTAAGTTTATTATGGGATAATGTTATGTGATTATAGCTATAATACAAGATTAAGAAAATATCAAGTGGCAATTGCATATTTGAAAATGAAAAAGTCAGCCATTTTTTAATTTTACATTAAATTTCATCAAACATGAGGACCACCTCATCATTACCCAGTGCCGTAGCTGAGATTTCGAATGTCTTGTGCAAAAATTTATGTTGTAACTGAATATGACGGTCAAATGTATCTCATATCAACTATTAAAAAAAACTTAGTGTTTTAATAATATAGCATCAATTCTTACAAATATACAAAACATAAAATCATATATCGTTAACCCATTTTTTGTCAAAAAGTAAATTTTGACTCCCCGAGTATATTAGGAGGTTTACATTTTGAAGTCATGTGCGATTGCACGCCTCGCACACCTTCGTATACGACTCTGTCATTACCATACAAGACTTATAAGATAGAGAGTAGAAGGGTTTTTCTTTTTTTTTTTAAACATTCATCGAATATCATTTTCTATATACAGTATATCTTTCGATTGTAATAATTCATGACTTGTAACAATATAGTACAGTAATAAAATTCCGTACTTTCACTTTCCGACAGAAGCATACAAAAGGAAACATCGCAGACATCGGGTTTCTACTGCATCTTTAATAAATCCACTAAACATATTCCTAAATCCAAATAACCAAAGAAATTTGCTGGCATTTTCCCACGTGCTCATTATTGTAGTCACAACTGATTCGACTACGTCAATAATTCCAACGTGAAATTGTATATAGAATAAAAATCTAATTTTATCATGTTCAAATGCAATAAAATAAATCCAAATATGATTTAAAATTTAACTTACATCTCAAAAATTATGTAATTATGTGTATTGTGTACAAGCATATTACCGATATTTGTCAAATTTCGACCCAAAGGTTGAATCTAACAAATTAAAATAAACAAGAAAAGTGTTCTTCTTGACTTCATGGACCTTAAGAGTTACTATAATACATCAAAATTTCGTACCGATAGTATGAACATGATACTTTCATAATAGCTTTGTTTTTATAGTCTTATTTTATTTATTAAAAGTAACAATCTAACATATTTTATCTACTATTAAGTCCACTTTATTTAAAGACTTCGTACATGAAAATGAAATTGGCACATTTTAGACGAGTGTTATTTTAATATTTTGTTTGGTTAAGTGTCCATTTTAGAGTAGCTTTGGGTCCAATCCGTTTTAATAAATAAAAATTGGATGGTCAGGATTTACACACCGACCACTTTTATGAACCGATCACACTTGACACTTGGTATTTTCCTTCTTCCCACACAAACTCAAAATTAATGCCACTCCACAAATATTATGACACGTCTCTTGCAATGTCATAAAAATATCCAACAATTATTTGTATTCGAACGTTAAAATATCTTTCAAAGGGTACAATGTTTATCCATTTATTGGTACCTATCGTCATTCGTTAAGTTAAAACATTTGAAAGATTAAAACATAACATGATTTCTCAACAATGACGTTATAACATAGTTGATGGTACCTATCCACTTAGAAGTATGTGCGTTAAGAAAATCGTTAATCTAGCAAGTATATTACGTAAGATATTTTCATAAAGAAATGGTTGTTTATTTATTCCCAAAACGGGGGAGCAAACAATACTTGATTTGTTCCCTTGTTGGCAATAATTGACCAAGCATAATAATATTCCAGAAATTAGAGCATATTCCAATTTTCATAAAAATATTGGTGTGTGTCTTTGTGATGATGATATGATAACTCTAAAGTCACGAACACTAAAAATAACTATATAATTCATATCAAATTAAAGTGAATCAAGCTAGGATTTTCATTTTATTTTTTTTTATTTATTTATTTTTATTTTTTTAAATGATATTCTACGTACGTCGAATACTCGAATCTCAAACATTGAAAATTAGATTTATGTCAAAAGGCTTAGAATTGTTCCGCACTCTTGGTTCTTACCATGTTATCTCGTCGTTAGTTGTTATACGATGATTCTGAGTCTCATAGTTTTACTTTTGCATCCTAAAAAGGTTATTGCCTTCACTTAGCGAGCTACTTATGATCGCTTGGAACCAAAGTTAGCTTAGATTCGAATGGACTCGATCGATCTAAATTGCTCGTGTTGATTTTTTATTTTGCATTACATTTTCTGCAGGCAAAATATTGACTTGGGATCTAATATCCATAAAGATTACACTTGACGGGTTGTAACCCAAAAACTCGCATTAACATGCATGCATGTGTTTGGACAATAATACATCCAATATATTGTCAGCAAAATAAATAAAGATTCATATAATAGAATAAAAACTTCAACTACTGCTTGTCTTCACTTTGAAGTCATAGTAATCATACCCATCCATTCAGACTTCTCCGTTTTATGATACTAACCACAAAAAAACACACACTTGGTTCAAAATCAAATTTAAGGCCAAAATGTATTTTGGTACCTCAAACTTGGCTAACCGGGTTTTTTACTACCCTGAATTATTAAGGGTGCAGTTTAGTACCTTGAACTTGTAAACTTGGTTTAAATTAGGCCTTGACTCGGTCACATGTTTTTGACAAAACCTACAGTAATTCTTAAGTTTTTGACAAATACCTAAACTTATAAAAATGAAAAGAAAAAAAATAAGCACAAAGTTATTTTACATAAATCCAATTATCAATAGAATGTTAAAGCTTTAAACCTCTCCAACTAGTATTTGTATATTAACTTTACTTCATGTTTGTCAGCACTGGATTTGGAAAATATGACTACAATTATAGCATTTGTGTTTGAGTATATAAAAGGATATGCACCATGTTTTTTTTAATGTTTTCTGAAAGTATGCACCATATATATTTGTTTTGTTTTTTTTTTTTTTTTTAGAACGGCGGGTTAGTTGTTAGATGTTAGTTGTTGGCTCGAGTTAGTGTCGCATCCTCGGGCAGAGATACCAACCGCGGGCCTCTCCTTAGGGATAACCCAACTCCTATTCCCGATTCGCCTGATATCATTAGAGCTTGTGGTTCCCAAGTGAGGACTTCCCGGTCGGTCACCCAAACCGGTACTACTCTCACTTGGGCTCGCTTAACTACTTAAGCCTTTACCACTAGACCACAAGCCCCATGATTATGCACCATATGTTTATTAGTCAATAAAAGAACGCAAGCTGAAAATAAAGAGGATAAAAAATAAACTTACATGATAAGAATTAAGAATTAACAGTTTCAGTTTCTATCGTTAGAAAAACTAACGGAAACAAATCACATGTGATGACATGACTGAGTTAAG
This sequence comes from Artemisia annua, assembly GCA_014162995.1. NCBI lineage: Eukaryota > Viridiplantae > Streptophyta > Magnoliopsida > Asterales > Asteraceae > Artemisia > Artemisia annua. Next base: position 75,140 of record LBNU01020584.1, on the reverse strand, counting down.
GCCTGATTTAAACCATGTTTACAAGTTTAAGGTACTAAACTGCACCATTAATAATTCAGGGTAGTAAAAAACTCGATTAGCCAAGTTTAATTTGAGGTACAAAACTACACTTTGGCCTTAAATTTAATACTATTCTTTTAGTCTTGTTCGGCAAGAAAAAGGTCATTCATATGGTTTTTGCCCCGATCCCAAGGATTTCATGGACTCGGACCTAATAAAAGAGTTATTATCAAGGCCCAATGAGTTTCAAATGTCACATCCTGAGGCATTACGAGAAATTATCATTCATGGGCTTTTTAAATATGAAGGTCATAAATGGATTAAACATCGTCAAATAATCAACCCAGCTTGTCGGTGTTAAGTTGTTCAAGTTTTTGTACATTTCAATCTTCAAAATTTATTTTATTTTCCCTCGGAAAAACAGGTAGTAGCACGTACATGTGTTAAAAGCAAACTAAAAAAACTTTGCCTATAGATATATATGTGAGTGATCTATCAATTAAAAGGCTGTAGGTTTAAGTACCATCTAAAAGTTTTGAGTTGATGTCATGCATAATATATAGTAGGCGCTTATTTGGTAGTTGTTATTTATTTGACTAGATGCATGATCCCATGGATAGCAGTCATGGTTATAAGAGCTACCCCCAAAGAGACAAAGCTAGGAAAATGATGATACTATCTGGCTGAGTGTGCACATAACCATATATACCTGATCGTGGTATTTGGGCCAGGAGAAGATGCATCAAAGTTCAATCCTGAAAGGTTTACAGAAGGGGTAGCACAAGCGATAAAGGTTCACTACAAAAAAAATTGTCCAATCTGTCAAAGCGTCAATCTACACAATTTTATTTTCACGCTTTTAAAAAGTGTGTAAAATTGACTTGCTGGCCGGCTAGCCAGCCTAGCCTTAAACTTACAACTTGATTCAAAAGTTTTTTAATATATGTATTAGTTAGATCACATGGTTAAAATCGTTAATATTATAATCTGTTTATCATATTAATTTAAATACATGTATATCACTAAATCACAAATTTCGTCCTTGGACAATGTCTTAATCTATAACTTTAGGCCACTGAGTTTCCTTTTGCAAGCTTTGCATGTAGAAAGGTGCTAAAATGTGAATATGCAAAGGGTGTGCACAATTGGGAGTTTGACCCACAAAATCCAAAAATTTAACCGAACGAACAAAACATTGAAACTAATGTTTGGTTTATACCTAAAAAATAAGAAAAAACCAAACAACCTGATGCCCAAACCGATGAGCACATTGTAAACTCATTTGTTACTCGGCTCGGCTTATTATAAATTGTCGTTACCATTTGGTGAGTCTACAAGACTAAATAACTCTTTTGTGACCAATATACACAAGGATGAGTTTTCACATTTTTATTGCAAAAATAAAATACCAAATTCAATAGATTAAAATTTATTTTTGAAATGACTTCTTACATGGTCACACACAAACAAAGCCATCAAAGCACAATAACAAAACTATGGAATATAACCTGAACAAGAAATTAAGGCCATAAAAATACATCTGTATGTATGGTTTGTTTTACCAAAAGATGTTATTGACATACCTCCATGACCGCATTAATGAGTCATCTTTCCCAGGCGATCCAAGTTCTTTTAGCTTCCACGTACTCTGGTGACAATGGTTAGATGATGCAACAACAATTAACGGCACAAGTTATCATAGACGATTCCTAGTTAATTAAAAAAGTGATTCAGACACACTAATATTGCTTGATATATATACAACAAGTACAATTGTATAAGCATCATAGTGCGTAAAACAACTATATATAATATGCAGATGTTGTGTACCAAGTAATTTGTTGTGTGCAAATGGCCTAAAATCTGCAAACCATCCAAACTTGTTGAAGGAAGAACCATCACTTGCAAGAAATTATTATTTTGGGTTAAAGATGCAAAATAGCGAATCAATGAGGGATATTTTGTATATAATTAAACTCATTATTTATGTTTGATCCCATAAACGACACACACATATTAATGCCGGCCATCTCACATGTAAATTTGATCTCATAAAGATCAACTCTAGCTAATACTCCTCCTTTCTTCAATGGAAACAATAGGTAAAATTGTAATAACTATTGTTATAGTTGTGCTATTGAGGTGGGGATGGAAGTTACTAAATTTGGCCTGGTTAAAGCCAAGGAAGTTAGAGAAGTGGCTGAGAAAAGAAGGCTATAAAGGTAACTCATACAAGTTTGTAATTGGTGATTTGAAAGAGTTTGCAACAATGAGGAAGGAAGCTCAATCAAAGCCCATGCCGATCTCCCATGATATCATGCCATACGCTCTGCCCTTTGATCACTACATCATCAAGAAATATGGTATTTTTTTTCCCTCCCAGTTATTCTCCCGAACTCATTCTTATTTTATTCAATCTGAGTGAGATTTGTTAATATGGTTAGAACATAATTCAGTCTTGTACATATATAGTTATATATATGTTGCCTTATATTCTTCATTATGGGCAATAGTCAAATACACCAATGATGTGTTACATCAAGTTTTAAGATCGAACTATAATACTAGATATACCGAAAATGAACTAAAACACAACCGGGCAATTGTACCCTATCATATGTAGTAATATCAGGGTAGGTTCGACTGTTCCACAGAGACTTGGTTCGAAATCTAATTATTTAGCGAACGTATTATTTGTTTAAACGAATACTAAAAAAGGTTTTTTTGGTTTTTGTGTAAGGTTGCTACTAGAAAAGTAAACTGAAAGTACGTTACATTAAGTGGAACAAAAAAATAGTACACGTAACAACTCGGTACATTTGAAAAAGTACGTTGCTATTTTACGACCAAAACCCTGCTATAAAATGGTGACATATGACATCAGAAAGATTGTTAGAAGGCTAAATCATTTTTCTTTTAATAAAGTCTGTTTGTATTGCTTAATTGCTGATTTGGGTTAGAAAATTCAACCTTAACAAGTTTGAAGTGTCAACATGGTATTGATACTAGATTCTAAATTTGTAGACTTGTGTTTGGTACAGGAAGAAAGTCGTATATGTGGTTCGGGCCAATCCCAAGGATGTACATCATGGACGCAGAACTCATAAAGGACATATTATCAAGGCCTAACGAGTTTCAAAAACCCCATCCTGAGCCAATACGTGATAGCATTGTCGGTGGGCTAGTAGTATCCGAGGGTGACAAATGGACAAAACATCGTCAAATAATTAACCCGGCTTTTCATCTTGAAAACATCAAGGTAAGTGCTGTTTAGCTACTATCATTTTGTTCATCTTCAAACTTTAATATAAGAAGCCTATTCATTTGGCGAGTATATATGTTGCTTGATGTGTACATAGAACATGTTCCCCGCGATTTGTTTAAGTTGTAGCGAAATGATCAACAAATGGGAATTGCTCACGGCCCCAACCAGTTCAACGGAAGTTGACGTGTGGCCTTTTATCGATAACTTGGCTGGAGATGTTATTTCACGAACAGCATTTGGTAGTTGTTTTGAAGAAGGACAAAAAATATTCCGAATCCAGAAGGAACAAATGGAACTTGTGATCCAACAAATACTAATGCTTTATCTTCCAGGAGGAAGGTAACAATGATGATCTCTTAGTAAAGATAATTACATATGTAATTGTATATAGTTTAAGTAATTACTTCATATTGAAATGCAGGTTTATACCTACAAAAGCAAACAAAAAGTTCAAAGAAAATGGAAAGGAGCTTCGAGCTATAATGAAGGGCATAATCAATAAGAGGAAGAAAGCAATCGATGTAGGAGAAGGTAGCTGTGATGACTTGCTTGGAATTTTGCTAAAATCGAATTTGAAAGAGATCGAAGAAGCAGGAGTTGGAATGAGTATGGAAGATGTGATTGAGGAGTGCAAACTATTTTATGTAGCCGGATCAGAAACAACGTCGAATTTGATTGTTTGGACAATGGTTTGTTTGAGTCTGGATCAAGAATGGCAAACCAAAGCTCGACAAGAGGTTATGCATGTTTTTGGTGTTCGAGAACTAAATTTTGAAGGACTTAAGCACCTCAAGATTGTGACAATGATTCTAAACGAGGTTCTTAGGCTATACCCACCTGCAACCATGGTTGTAAGAGCTACCACCAAGGAGACAAAGCTAGGAGACATGATGATACCATCGGATATGGAAATAATATTACCTATAATGAGTATCCATCATGACCGTGAAGTATGGGGGGAAGATGCATCTGAATTCAAACCTCAAAGGTTTTCAGAAGGAGTAGCAAATGCAATTAAGGGCAAAGGATCAAGTTCTTTCTTGCCATTCATCGGTGGTCCTCGGGTTTGCATAGGGCAAAACTTTGCAATGATCGAAGCAAAAGCAGCCATAGCAAAGATTCTTCAACGTTTTTCTTTTGAGCTTTCCCCATCTTATAAACATTCTCCTTTCCTTGTATTTACTCTTCCACCTGTATTTGGTGCTCACTTGATTTTACGTGACATTCGATGATCTGTATTTCATTGTCACAAACTCACAATGACCTTGAAATGATTGTTGCCTATGAAAAAGTTACATTTGTTTGAGTTCTAGTTGAAAGTTACGAATGAAAGATGAAAACAAAATGATGGTGTAATTTTTTTTTTTTTTTTTTTTTTTTTTTTTTTTTTTAAATTTTATAATTGGTAAACCTCAACAAAATATATTTAATTTGATTGTTTTTTTTTACCTAAAGTGTTGGTATCTGGTAATAATACAGCTTATAGTGTTTTAAAGTGTTCAGTTATCTCATGAAGGGGGATAATGACATCAACATATTAAACTTAGTATTATTCTCGTTGATACCTTTCCCTAAACCAGACACATATGCAAATACAAATACACACATACTTAATACATCAAAGTTGGCCTAATAAGAGACACTTTGAAATAAGAGATGAATATTTTACCAAACATTTGAAATAGTTCGGCGATGTTATAAAGGTCAACCTTTAATTACTATCGATGGTCGTCGTTAGATACAATGGTGATGCTATATATATAGGTGACCAATCTTTGCTGTACTCTTTTATCTTGAAAAGATGGTGACAATCATGGGTAAAGTGGTGATCACCGTTGTTACATTTGTGATAGGGAAGTGGTTTTGGGAAGTACTTAATTGGGTATGGCTGAAGCCAAAGAGACTAGAGAAGTGGTTAAGAAATCAAGGATATAAAGGTAACTCATACAGGCTATTGATAGGTGATATGAAAGAGTTTGTAACAATGATAAATGAAGCTAAATCAAGTCCAATTCCAATCACCCATGATATCACTTCACATTGTCTTCCATTTGATGAACACATAATCACCAAATATGGTAGTTTTTTTTCTTCTTCTTTATCGTAAATTTTTCTTTATTTACGAGATTTTTTATCTGAATTATTGCATTATGATGCATATGGATTCGCTTGACAGGGAAGAGGTCATTTATGTGGTTCGGGCCAATCCCTAGGATTTACATAACAGAGCCAGAACTAATAAAGGAGATATTATCGAGACCTAACGAGTTCCAAAAGACGCACCCTGACGCAATACGAGATAGCATCGTTGGTGGACTTCTAGCATATGAGGGTCACAAATGGATGAAACATCGTCAAATAATCAACCCAGCTTTTTATACTGAAAACATCAAGGTCAGCTGAACCGTTTTTCATCTTTGTAGTCTAATAACTTTGCTGGATTAATTATTTGGTGTAACGTGTGTTTGTATATAGGGTATGTTCTCGGCTATCTGTTTGAGTTGTAATGATATGATCAAAAAATGGGAACTGTCAACTAATGGAACTAGTTCCATGGAAGTCGATGTGTGGCCCTTTATCGATAACTTGGCTGGAGATGTAATTTCACGAACAGCATTCGGTAGTTGCTATAAGGAAGGGCAAAAAATATTTAAAATTCAGAAAGACCAAATCGATCTTATTCTCCAGTTGTTGTTTATAGTTTATATTCCTGGAGGAAGGTAACAACAAAGACAATTTATAGGGTGCTTCCAATTTCTTATTTTATACTGCTTATATGCTTAAGGATTGAGTATATAACAACCAACTTACTTTTTAGTGCTTATCTACTCTTGAATAAGGAATCCTAAACACCCTCTTAGTTAGTTAAAAGAGTATATATAGTTGTTAAGTTGGTTACATGTTGAATGTAGGTTTATACCTACCAGAGCCAACAAGAAGTTTAAAGCAAACTGCAACGAGCTACAGAACCTAATAAGGGGTATAATCAACAAGAGGAAGAAAGCAATCGAGATGGGAGAAGATAGCAGTGACGACTTACTTGGGATTTTGCTCAAATCGAATTTAAAGGAGATTAAAGAAGATAGAGTTGGAATGAGTATGAACGATGTAATCGAAGAATGCAAACTATTCTATATTGCCGGATCAGAAACAACTTCAAATTTGATTGTCTGGACTATGGTCTGTTTAAGTTTGCATCAAGAATGGCAAACAAAAGCACGAGAAGAGATTATGAATATTTTTGGTAGCCAAGATATACATTTTGAAGGACTAAAGCAGCTCAAGATTATGACCATGATACTAAACGAGGTTCTTAGGCTATATCCACCAGCAGTTATGATGCTACGAGCTACTACAAAGGAGACAAAGCTAGGTAACATGGTGATACCAACAGGTGTGCATATAATTGTACCTATAATGCATGTCCACCATGACCGGGAGATATGGGGTGAAGATGCAACTGAATTCAAACCAGAAAGATTTTCACAAGGAGTTGCGAATGCAACAAAGTTAAAAGGATCAAGTTCTTTTGTCCCATTTGCTGGTGGTCCTCGAGTTTGCATAGGGCAAAACTTTGCAATGATAGAAGCAAAAGTAGCCATAGGGAAGATTCTGCAACGCTTCTCCTTTGAGCTTGCTCCATCTTACGAACATTCTCCTTTCCCATCATTTACTCTTCCACCTCAATCCGGTGCTAAGTTGATTTTACGTAATATGTAACAGTTTGCATCCTCATGTAATTAATTAACTATTATACTTGTAAAGATGTTGTAGCTGGCAAATGTTATACGTGTGTACAGTTGTCGAAATCCGAGCAGGCATATAGCAGGAATATAAACCTTTCTGAGAAAAGCGTAACTACGCATATATCTGGTCTCGCTTATATCAAAACTGGACCAGTACCATGCTTGACAATGAAAATGCCTTTACTTTTTAATAAACATAATACACATTTTTCTTATAACATGTTTTGGCTGATTTGGTATAAACGAACCTGGCTTCATCACTTTATGAATCACTTTATTAGATTTCGGAGCAAAAGTGCAAGAAAATTAGAACTATTGGATTAAGATGCTGTGTTGTTAATTAAAAACAAGGGACTACTTTTGTAACTAACTAATGAAAGTCAATTACTCTAGTAATATTTAATTGACACCCCAAAGTCCCACACGCCTCTATAAGGAGTCAACAGGCGATGATACACTCATTTCATCTTGAAGAAAATGGTAGCAACATTGACTAAAGTTGTGATCACAATTGCTGTAGTTGTGGTTCTGAAGTTGGGATGGAAATTACTAAACTGGGCATGGTTGATGCCAAAGAAGCAAGAGAAGATGTTGCGAGAACAAGGGTATAAAGGTAACTCATACAAACCGATCACGGGCGACATCATGGAGCTTGCAAAGTTGACGAAGGAAGCTAGATCAAAGCCTATGTCAATAATCTCACATGATATCAGTCAGCATGTTTTTACCTATGAACATCATATCTTCAACAAATATGGTAATTCTATCTACATGCTGTTTTGGACTAAAGTTTTATGATATCTGTAGGGGGTACTTGGGATTGCTTATTCAAGCATACACTAACACCTTGGAGAGTCAAAACTAATGCTTTGTGTCAAAAGAAGGGGGGAAAAAAGTTTGGTGTCAAAACACAATAGACATATAATAAGATATCCCAAACAACCCCTTACATTTAACCAATCATTTTGTGCCACATCCTTTTGTGGGAGCTTTTTGTGGATCTTTTTTTGTGATCCTATCACTTCTCATGTAAGAAAGAATGATGTTCAAATACAAAGTGTAAAAAAAAAAAAAAAAAAAAAAAAAAACCATCCAACATTTGACACGTGTCCNTGTTTAAGACCTTTGATCACCATACAGTAAAATCTCTATAAATTAATACTTGATAAATTAATAACTTCGATAAAATTAATCATTTATCCAGTCCCAACTTGGGACCAGTACAAATTTGGACTCCAATCGATAAAATAATAAGATAATAACTTTTTTGAAACCCCAATGTATATATATATTAGTCCAAACGAAACTCTAAATTAATAATTACTAAAAATTCCGTATATATGTATATGTGTGTGTGAGAGAGAGAGATACACTTCAATACTAAGATTGTTTAGTAAAAAATAATCCATAGTCACTTGTTTTTTGTTGAACTTTAAATCTATATTAAGTTTATGTTAAAATCTCCTTATTGCACTAAAGAGTTGGTGCGTTGTCTTCTCGTATTGTAACAAAAAGTGTTAATTTTATTTTCATAAAGCGTGAATGTGAATTTATAAAATGGTAATTGGAACTTGTTTTTCAAATTTATTTTTCGTCTCTAATGAGTCTACATTGTAATTAGCTAGTATATTAGACTTGAAAATTTAAAAGCCATACGTAAACCTCTTTAAATTAATAAATTATTAATTTATCGATATAATAATATCTCGCTAAATTAATAAAATATCCCGGTCTTAACACTATTAATTTATAGAGGTTTTACTGTATATGTAAGAAAGAATGACGTTCAAATACAACCAAAAAAAGATAAATAAAATAAAAAAATAAAATTAAAAAAAAAATAAAAAAATAGAGCCATCCAACATTTGACACGTGCCCTCCCTCTTTTTTTTATCAATACTTTCGGTCAAAGGGGCAGTTTGATCATGTGACCCATTTTTTAATTTCTTCCTCAAACTTAAAATTGTCATTATTTTTAAACGACAAACTTTTATAAAAGAACGATTTCATCATATTTTCTAGAATTTAATTCTTTTCAAATTCCGTATTAATTTTGATATATAAATCAAAACATTTTTTTCTTCTAATTTTAAGTGGGTATTGATTTTCTTGAAATTTTCGACATCTTCGGCATTAATTTTGTCTAACTTAAAGGCTGAATAACACAAAACTTAAAACATGAAAGTTGTAGCATTTTTTTTGGCAATTCTTTACCCAAGAATTTGAATCACTCAAATCTGATATGATATGAGTGACATATCGCATTTTGAAAATGACGTTTTAAACATATTTAGCGCACACAATTTGTTTGATAAAATTCTTAAGAGATTTTTCTTGTAAAAGTACATTTAAATGCATTCATTGGTGTACCATAATATATTTTTTGGTTATTGTTCATAAAAAACTGCTAAATAAGCCTTATTGATGAAGGTTTGGACGTAGGTATTTTTGTGGAGGACGATTTTTTTTGGTTTGGAAATAATTGTGAAAAAACAAACGGCCAAATAAAAGTTGTGGAAATTTGTCATGGCGTAGATGCAAGTTGATTATGAAAAACATTGATGAACATAGTATGTTTCTGAAGAACATTGGTGAACAATATGATTATGATTAACACTGATGAACAACATGTAGATTAGATTGTAGTTGTCTTGTTCATTTTAGTCTTGTTCATCAGTTTTCTTCATCGATTAATCTTGTTCATCAGTTAATCTTGTTACATTTTTTTTTAATGAACAATGACTAAAAATATATTATGGTACACCAATTAGTTCATTTAAATGTACTTTTATAAGGAAAATATCTCTTAAGCGTTTTATCAAACACGTTGTGTGCACTAAATATGTTTAAAACGTCATTTTTAAAATGCGATATCTCACTCATATCATATGGGGATTGAGCGATTCAAATTCTGGGTAAAGAATGGCTACAAATTTACAACTTTCATCTTTTAAGTAAGACAAAATTAGGGATAATGATGCCGAAAATTATAAGAAAATCAATACCCACTTAAAATCTATATAAAAAAGTTTCGATTTATATGTCAAAATTCATATCAAATTAAGGATAATTAAATTCTGAAAATTATGGTGAAATCGATTTTTCGTAAAACGTTGTCGCTTGAAAGTTATGACAATTTGAAGTTTGAGGGTGAAATTAAAAAACGAATCAAATCACCAAACTGCCTATTTAACCAGAAATTTTGTTGTTAGATGAAGGTTGGTTAGATCGGATTGTTGATATTACTTTTGACACTTTTTATTTTATTAACACTTTTTAGATAGGATTGCGACTCTATATATACAAAAAGTTAATAAGATATCACGAACAACCCCTTACATTTAACTGTTTAAGACCTTTGATCACCATATATGTAAGAAATAGGGTACTTTTCTCAATCTATTGTAATACCGAGTAGTAAACTTTCTATTCTAAGCTTTCTAGATTTGTCATGGCGTGGCAGGCAAAAAAGTTTATATATGGTTCGGACCAAAACCAAGGGTATTCGTCAGGGATCCAGAACTAATCAAAGATATATTATCAAGACCGGGCGAGTTTCAAAGGCCACAACATGAGCCACTTAGGGATAGTATCATCGGTGGACTAGCAGCCTCTGAGGGTGAAAAATGGACCAAACATCGCCATATAATTAACCCCGCCTTTCATCTCGAAAGTATCAAGGTAGG